>JADBJO010000474.1:272500-287500 GCA_016801955.1 Conus betulinus | reverse complement strand
TTTGAATTCCATATCATGTTGTAGTTCTAGTCACTTTTTGCATGCTTCTTTTGTTGCCTCATCTTATTTTGCATTGTTGACCCTACAGGGTGAGGACTGGATGTCAAAACAAAAAAACAAACAAACAAAAAAATCAGTGCTTATCTTTTATCCTCGTAAATGAATAATTTTTTGTCTTGTCTTGTCTTGTCTTGTCTTGTCTCTCTCTCTCTCTCTCTCTCTCTCTCTCTCTCTCTCTCTCTCTCTCTCTCTCTCTCTCTCTCTCTCTCTCTCTCTCTCTGTAGATGTTTGGGGCATGGAAAGGTAAAAGCCAGATTCACAAGAAATGAAAAAAACACACATACCGTGTCCTGTTATCCTGTTAATCGTTGGGGCACAGAGGAAAGGGGAGTGGATGGGGTGGGGTCCAAGGAAGGCGAAAAGGGAAGATGGAGACAGCAGGAGGGACTGTAACCCGGGATTCTCTTTACAATGCACGTAAGCCGCAGAGCGAAAGCTTGGTCGTGTCTAGAGTTGTACTGTCTTCAACTGTCAGTGGAACAGCATCGAGTGAGACTGCGGGATATATACGGCAGTTGCTTGATAGTGGCGTTTTTTTGCCGATGTGCTCTGCGATCAAGAAATATGAAGCTCCGTTGGAAGTTCTGTCGTGTCTCATCCAGTGGCCCATTACACAAATGGCATCTGCCAGGGAGCATTTATGTCCCTTGACGTCTTAATGGAATGCCCTGTGCGTGCCTGCATCCTATATGTGAACACAGCACATGCTTCCAAGGGTTGTGCAGGATTGCTCCCAGCGGTTTGTCTGGCAGTTGAGGACAGTATTTCTCTAGATCCCATCTGCACCTTCGGGTGTACCTTTTTCTTTTCTTTCTATATTGTTGGGGCATATAAACGAAAGGGGAGTGGATTGGGGTGGGGTCCAAGGAAGGGGAAAGGGGGAAAGATGGAGAGAGGTGCTATTAAGAAAATAGGAAAGCGCATGATATGCGCCTCTTTTTTTTGACTTGACGGGGACTGCGTTCGATATGATTCATTTTTTGGGTCGTTATTATCAAATCACACACTAAAAGATGGAAGAAGCTGTGTATTCATTGCCAAGTTCCAACCGAATCTGTAGCCTAATCCAAGCAAAATATCAACGCTATCGACATGTTCAGGTTTGAAAATGCTTTATGTGCATGCCTATTCACCAAAATGTTTTAACTTGCGTTCGCGCACGAGTGCATGTTTACACACACGCACACACACACACACACACACACACACACACACACACACACACACACACACACACACACAGACAGAGAGAGAGAGAGAGGAGAGAGAGAGAGAGAGAGAGAGAGAGAGAGAGAGGAGACGAGAGAGAGAGAGAGAGAGAGAGAGAGAGAGAATGTTGCAAAACTCTTTTTTTTTCTTGAGAGTAAGCTATCATTCTGAAAACTTACATGTAATAAAGCAGTTTAAGCCTCTTATTCTTTAGCCAAACGTGAACCACTTTGACTGAAACACTTTGTCAACATCACATGCCACTTGCGACAAATTTTTGGCAACTGGCGACAATTTGGGGACTGACAGGAGACCAAATGTGTCGCCTACGACAATGTCGGTTTCGGCAACACTTTTTGGGTACGGGGCTTGCTTAGATTTTCGCCGATGACAGTTTACAACCACTTGACAGACGATGCCGCTGACCAGTCTGTCTTCGACATAATTGAGCATTTTGCAGTGATAATTGTTAAAAATTTGTGTAAAGCAGCTTTTGCGTTGGCTAGCTAGAAGACAGACGATGAGTGGTTTGAGCTGTGTTGATATGGACTCTGAATACGACAGCAGGTTATGTAGAAGTTGACATAATATTATACAGTCGGTGGCCCATGTTGATTTTTTCCACAGAGCGGGCGCTTCGCTACAAAAAGCTCACAGGTCAGAAGTAAAAAACAACAACAACACAAAAAGTTTGTTGCTAAAGTCAAGATGCTTATTCTCTGCGTTTACCACTCGTAAACCGGGACTGCCTTTTTTTCTGCAAT
The DNA here is from genome assembly GCA_016801955.1 of Conus betulinus. Taxonomy (NCBI): domain Eukaryota; kingdom Metazoa; phylum Mollusca; class Gastropoda; order Neogastropoda; family Conidae; genus Conus; species Conus betulinus. Next base: position 285,467 of record JADBJO010000474.1, on the reverse strand, counting down.
GGTTTTGTTTGTTCATGGTGACTGATTTGTTGTTGGTATATTTGTCTAGTAGATAAAACATTTCTCTTCAAGCTACGCAGTTCAGAGAACGTTGTTAGCGCTTTCTCTACACAGAAAGCTGCACTCCTTTATTTTTTTTCATTACCGTTTTTTGTTCTTTGTTTTTGTTTTTTGTTTGTATTGAGGATTGTTTGGGGTTGCTTCTTTTTTATTGTACAAATCATTCAGTATTTATTCTGCACAGTCCTGTGTGCACTCTTCTTGGTTGTACATATCAAATGTTGTTTACTGATCTTGAGCCATTTCGTTTGCTTTTCTGTGTGTTTTCGGAAAGGCAATGATGACGAAGTTTTCTGAAGATTTTATGTACTTGCTTGCTTTTTTCCTGTCACTGTCTTCGTCTCTCGCTCCGAACCCACGAGAGCTATGGAAGACAACAAATGATTTCCTCTCTACATCTATGCCTTTTGGTGACTTTGGTGTCGGCGAGTGCATAGGGATTAGTGTGGACATGGTGGTGCCTACTGACTCTGCTGGCTCCACAACTACCTGGTACTATCGTCGGAAGGCGATGGAGGTAGGGTGTGGGTTGGGTGTGGGAGGGGGAGTGTAGGTAGTGTCGTGCGTACGCTGGATCAGAACAGGGACTAATAAACACGCGTGCAATGGGTCGTAATGACCTGAAATTATTCCTCCCTGTGGACATATGGTTCGATGGTTACTCGCACGCACGCACGCACGCACACGCTCGCTCTCTCTCTCTCTCTCTCTCTCTCTCTCTCTCTCTCTCTCTCTCTCATCTCGGTCTCTCCTCTCTCTCTCTCTCTCTCTCTCTCTCTCTCTCTCTCTCTCTCTCTCTCTCTCTCTCTCTCTCTCTCTCTCTCTCTCTCTCTCTCCTCTCTCTCTAACACATACACGCACACGCACGCACACACACTCGCAAATATATTCTTCCTCACAACACATGCCACTCTCTCTCTCTCTCTCTCTCTCACACACACACACACACACACACACACACACACACACACACACACACACACACACACACACACATTCTCCCTCACAATCACATTCACACTCCCCCTCCCCCCGTCTTTTCCGTCCCCTCCCCCCAAACCACCTGATGCGATATCCACATTGAAGAAGTAACCAGAGAACCTTACAAACAACCCCAATTTCCTCTGATCATGTGGTGTATGACTCGTCTCCGCGGGGGAATTCACCAACAGCACCCGAGCTCACACACGCTGCATGGTTTCCCACAACCCCTGCCTGCCGTGAAGGCATTGGTTCCTGATGAGGACAAAGACAGTGCATCATGCAAGACGTTGTTTTTTTTCATCTTCGTACGATTGCATGGCTACGCTGTGCGTGTGTTCAGAGTGTGTCTTCTTATTATTCACGTCTTGGACTCATCAGCATGTTTATGATTGACTTAATTCTCTGTTGGCTTAGAATTCTTTCTTTCTTTTTTTTTTTTTTGGATTGCTTTCAAAGTAAGAGGAACTGCAAAAAATAGAATAACTGAACCACCAAACGAAGGAACAAACAAGCAACAAACCGGATTCGACGAGTTTTTGGTCTGTTGGGTCATCTTCAGGAAGGACCAACAACATTTAAAACAATGGACATGTGGACTTGAGTGAACGGCTAAAACTACTGACTGGAACTGGAGAGAAGAGGAAAGAGGCTGGAGAAGAGAAGGTACAGGTTAATATGATAATAATAACCATTGAAATATGACGGTGTTACAGTCATATGATCATGATATTATTAACGACAATCGTTAATGGTGATAATTACAATGATGATGTTGATGATGATCATGTTTGATGATGATGATGATGATGATGATGATGATGATGATGATGATGATGATGATGAAAGAGGAAGAAGAAAAAAGGCGATAGAAGAAAGATGAAGCAGAAGAAGAAGAAGAAGGAAAAGGAGAAGAATAGTTCCAATAATAGTTATGATACCACCACCACCACCACCACCATCCCACCACCTACTACTACTACTACTACTCCTACTTACTACTACTACTACTACTACTGTAGAAAATGTAGAAAAGAGAATAAATCTAAGAAATTCTATGAATAGTTATATTGCTTGCTTCTACTGCTACTACTATTACTACTACTAGTACTACGACTAGGCCTACTACTACTGATAACAATACTGATAGCAAATCGAACGATGATAATTATAAGCATAATGAAAAACAGAAATATACAAACGCACGATAATTCAGAAAAAAAACATTAGGAATATAACTATCATAAAGCATGAATAGTGAAAACAATGATGTTATTCATCATCATCATCATCATCATCATCATCATCATCATCACTTTCATAATTCTTTGCCTGGCTGTTCTGTTCTGTTCCTTTTTCTTTCTTTCTTTCTTCTTTTGTTCCTCCTCGCTGTTTGGCTCGCTTCTCTCCTACATTAGTTATTCTTTGATTGGACAATAGTTTCCAATAATCGCTGAGGTTACCATTTTAATTCGGTACAGCTGCGTCTAATTGAACAATTAGTCGGAATTATGTTTTTTTTTTTTGTACCTCCTAATTCTGATTGGTTTCTTTCGTGTGTGGCAAATCTGCTTAATTATACGTTTTTCGTGTAATCGTGCACACTATTCATGAAATACACAACAAATACAATACAAGATCAACAAACCAACCAACAAACATGACACAGATGTTGTGAGGCGCTTTTTACCGTCAATGTGAAGCCTGTTTCTGTCTTCTCGTTCTTACTTACTGGTTTCACAGTCAGTGTGCCTGTTTTTAATGGCCGCCGACAATCACCTGACGAATAATTATAGTTCTGTGCATTTTAACGTGTAGTATTTGTGTGACGACTGAAGAAGACACATTTGTCGAAAATTCATTTGTCTGTTTGATATTGATTATCTACAAAAGAAAAGTTATTATGCATTTTGTTTATTATGTATTTGTGTCTCCTTGTATTTTGCTTGGTTTTTCAAAGTGCCAGGCCAGGGTAGTATCATTTACCGTCAGATGATTGTGCTGCGCTGCGAGTCATTTTCCCGGTTTCGCTGAAAGATGAAAAAAAAAGGCGTTATTTTTGGTAGCAGGCACAGTTGTTTGGACTGTCGAAGGCGTTATTTTGGTTGCAGGCACAATCGTTTGGACTGTTGAAGGCGTTATTTTGGTTACAGGCACAGTTGTTTGCACTGTTAAAAGTTTATTTTGGTTGAAGGCACAATTGTTTAGACTGTTGAAGGCGTTATTTTGGTTGCAGGCACAATTGTAAGGACTGTTGAAGGCGTTATTTTGGTTGCAGGCACAGTTGTTTGGACTGTTGAAGGCGTTATTTGGTTGCAGGCACAATTGTTAGGACTGTTGAAGGCGCGTTATTTGGTAGCAGGCATCATTGTTAGGACTGTTGAAGGCGTTATTTTGGTAGCAGGCATCATTTGTTAGGACTGTTGAAGGCGTTATTTTGGTAGCAGGCATCATTGTTAGGACTGTTGAAGGTGCTATTTTGGTAGCATGATGATGATGATGATGATGATGATGATAATAATGATAATAATAATAATAACAATAATAATTCTGGCACCAATACTTCTGGCACTGATGAAAAAAATGCACAGGACAAAGAAAAAGACATTCCTACATGAGTACTGTAAGCAGAAAGAATTTGAATTTATGGACACGTTACTATTTCGTGATGTGAACAATAGTTGCCTCCCTTGCTTGTTTTTTTTTTTACTGTTGACATTTCCCTGTCCCATTTGAGATTTCCTTTCACAGAAACTGATCGTTGATTTCTTTCTATTAACAGCTTATTGTCTTCTTCTTCTTCTTCTTCTTCTTCTTCTTTCTTCTTCTTCTTCTTCTTCTTCTTCTTCTTCTCTCTCTCTCTCTCTCTCTCTCTCTCTCTCTCTCTCTCTCTCTTTCTCTCTCCCTCCCTCTGAAAAATACTTTGATTACATGGATTGCTTAGAAATTGTCTAATAAAGCTGAGTCTCTCTCTCTCTCTCTCTCTCTCTCTCTCTCTCTCTCTCTCTCTCTCTCTCTCTCTCTCTCTCTCTCTCTCTCTGAAAAATACTTTGATTACATGGACATCAGTTGCTGAGAAATTGTCTAATAAAGCTGAGGCTTGGTGTGTCACCAATCAATGGATCGATTTTCAAAAGAACTTTCAGTAACAATGCTAACTGTATGTGTAAAATGTGTAAGGTCCTAGAAGATGAGGACCATGTGTTGTATAAATGTGTTCTGTACAATGACATAAAGGGGGTATTTTCAACATTAGGAAGCTTGGTGTATTTCTGTTTAATGCCATGAAGTTAACACAAACCTTTGTTGACAGTCTCACGCTAGAAAGCTGATTGGTTGTAATGTATGTGTCTTTTAGTTACGTGTTAACTTGACCTCATTTCTAGGAGCTGGGGGCCTGAAGAAACAAAGATTGTTCATTCATTGTCATTGTCCTCTCTCTCTCTCTCTCTCTCTCTCTCTCTCTCTCTCTCTCTCTCTCTCTCTCTCTCTCTCTCTCTCTCTCTCTGACGATCGATGTCACAGTTTTTCGTGGCATTTTCCTTTCAAGCTGGCATAACCGGCATTTACGTTGGCATGTTTATACGTTCTTGTCTGCCGTACGAATTATGCCCTATCATTTACGTGTAAAACTTTTTGTCTGACTCGAAGAATATCATTTTAATGTTTTATATGCATTCTCCGACTACTTTCTTTTGGCATCGTTGTCGTCGCCGTTGATGTTGGCCTCATTGTCGCCATCACCATCGATTTCATCTTCAGCATCTCCTGGTTCTTCGTCGTGGTCGTTTTCGTTTTTTTTTTTTTTTTTTTTTCGTCGTCCCATGTGTAACTGCTTTTTTCTCTATATTAGTACGTGTTTTTACAACTGGTCGGAGTGATAAGAATAGACTGGAGGATTGTGCATTGACGAAGATCTTTAATTGAGTATTCCTCTCTCTCTCTCTCTCTCTCTCTCTCTCTCTCTCTCTCCTCTCTCTCTCTCTCTCTCTCTCTCTCTCTCTCTCTCTCTCTCCACTCATTCTTTGTCTGTCTGTCTCTCTCTTCAGGTTCTCTCCAATCCCTTTTCTACCCTCGTCCCCTTTCTGTGTCCATGGGTTGCTATATGTAAATGATTTAGCATCTTATTTACACTCAGACCGACTTTGAATTGAATATGCATACATTCTAAGCAATGTGCAACAACATTTTAAAAAAAACGTATGAAGCATTATATAGACGTGACGTGTAAAGTATTATATTGCATAAGTGAAGAATCATGACACTGGAAAAAGTGAATGATCTTAATCTGATTGAATTATTTGTAAATCACAAAGAACATTGAATCAAATCCAAAAGCTGTGAACTCTGAAGTCTTTAAATCTAATCTCTATCAACAGATCTGTTAATTTCGATTTTTTACCCACAAAATTTATCATGAGTTGAAAAAAAAAATCCCATATGTAATAAATGAATATGTAATGAGTTAAACAGTTTTCTTAGACTTGGCTCCCAACTATGACTGTGCCCAGATGTTCACTGTATGAATGCATTTCGTATTTATGCCGTGCAGTTCATATTTAAGCCGTGATGCTCGTGAGAGCAGATTATTACAGTCAGTTGAAACCCAGCAGTCAATCATCGTCAACAGCAGGCTAATAATCATGTTGTCCCACAGTTATAGAAACACTAGCCGTAGTTCCAACCCAGCCCCATCTCTTCTTCCCCAATTCCTCTCCTTCTTCTCCCTACCACCACCCCCCCCCCCCTTCCCTCCCCATTTCCCTGTTCCCCCGTCTCCGCACCCTCATCCCCTTTCCCGTGTGTCTCCCTCTCCCCCTTTCCACAACCCGTCCCTTATGTTCCCCACCCTTTCTTTTCCTGTTCTTCCTCCTTCCCTTCCCTCGCCTCTCTTCCCCCTTTTGTTCAACCTCCAACTCCACTCCCTCCCCCCAAATACATAAACACCTACTTTGCCATATACCCGCTCCAAATCTTTTGGAGTAAAAAGAGTGAGAACATGAAACTGAGCCAGGATGTTTAGAGCTGTAGTCTCACTCCCACCGAACTGAGACTTTCCGGATAGTAATAAGTGTGGTCTTTTTTTATCTAAATGTACGCCACTGGCGAGGTACATTTTGACCCGCTTCGAATACCAACATCGCTTCACTTCGCGAGGTCGTCGGATCAAAAGAAATCTACTGCTACTTTCTGCAGACAGACAGACAGACAGACAGACAGACAGACAGACAGACAGACAGACAGAGAGCGAAAGACATAGACACTCAGTGGGCATTTTATATATACATATTCGAAGATCAAATGGATAATGGTTAATATGAAGCACTTTTCTTGCTTCCCAAGATGTGCCTGTGTACGCATACATGTATGTAGGTTTCCGAACATTTATTGATGATGTGGTTTTATGTATATTAAATGTGTGTAAGTGAGCATATGTATCCATCTAGAACATAAGATTGGGTACTTTGTGAATAACTAACAGCAATGGTTATTTGCTTACCTACCTACTTATTTACTCACCTGTCTGTAAATCTATCTGTCGATCGAAAAACTTATCAGATCACCGTATTACATCATTCTGTATGATCTAATTCATTCCATTTTTTGTGTTTCAGTACCAGTCCAGAGGAGGAAATGCTTGCTCAGCGTACTGGCCATGTCTTGTTCCGAATGCTGGACGTCTATCCTTGTGTTATTCCGTGGAGGAATCTAGAAATCAATTTTGGATCCAAGTACCTACTCAGGCTCTTCGTACGGAAGGTGAAGGATACCACTGGAAGACGTTATTCTACAGCAGAAACCAGAAAGCGTTAAAACGGTCAGATGCTGGCATTTCCTTGCAGAAAACAGAACACTCTCAAAGCTGTCGTTGCACGCTAGAAATCATTAAAGCTTTGGGGACTGATGTTTTACGGCAGAAACAAGAAAGCGCCAGAGGCTAGCATTTCACTCAGAAATAGGAAAGCTTCAGAAAGTAGCGTTTCACATCAGAAACCAGAAAACTCCAGCCGCTGGCATTTCACTGCAGAACCAGAAATCTCCGGAGGCTAGAGTTTCACTGTTGAAACCAGAACGACCCAAAAGCTGCAATTTTATTGCAAAAGCCAGAAACCTCTAGAAGCTAGAATTTGGCAGCTCTAACCAGTAAAGCTAATAAAGAGACATTTTGCAAGAAAAGATGGAAAAGGTCCTGAAGCTGGCATTTCACCATTGAAACCAGGAAAGCACAGAAGTTGACATTTTCTTACAGAAGTCCGAAAGCTACAGAAGCTGGTATTTTATTACCAAAACACAGAGCTCTACAATCTGACATTTTATTGCAGAAACTGAAAGCTCGAGGAGCTGGTCCTATATTGCTGAAAGCAGAAAGCTATAGATTATGATATATCACAGCGGAGACGAAAACAGCTTCAGACGCCGGCATTCATCATCGCATCAGAAATCAGAAAGTTCCTGACACAGAGGTCATTATACTTAGAGGAGAGACGAAGAGAGACCCAGCGAGTGTACAGCATAATGTCTCTTCTAATTGATATACCGTGGGTATCATGCTGGGCTTTGCAGTGATGATTTTGAATGCCTTGGCTGTCATTACCGTGGTTCATACACGCTCTCTGTGGACTCCCAATCACCTGTACATGTCATCCCTGGCAGTCACTGATCTTCTGCTGGGTCTCTTCCTTGTGTGCTCTGGCATCCGCCACGTCACTGGATTCTCCGACAGACCGACGTGCCTCACCCTGTGGTTCTTCTTCCTCCTCTGCCTCTGGACTTCCGTTCTCCTCTCCAGCGTCATCTCTGTAGACCGGTACATCTGTGTTGCCTTCCCGTACTTCTACGAGAGGGTGGTGACCAACAGGAAGGTGATTCTCATCGTGTTAGGTACATGGTTGGGGTCTATCGTCCTGTCTCTGAGTATGCTGATTATCGGGATCGTGAAAGGACCGAAGAGCTGCTTGGCAGTAGAGATCTTTGAAGACACCCACCTCCTGTCCATGGTCGTGTTCTCGCTGTGCTTCATCCTCAGCGGCGTGATGTACTTCTTAGTGTCACGTCTGGCTGTGCACCAACTGAAAATCGTGGCGTGCCAACGTGTGATTGTGCAGGCGGAAATCCGGCCTTTGAGGGAAACCTTCCGTCAGAAGATGCGAGCCATCAAGCTGTTCGTCGTCGTCTTCGCCGTCTACGTCGGGTGTTGGCTGCCTCACAATGTGGCTCAGTTCGTGCAGAAGTTCACCGACATTTCGCCGTTGTCAGCATGGCGCTATCCGTGCCAGGGATGCTGAACTCGCTGTGCAACTTCTTCATCTACCTGGGTCTCAGCACTGATTTTCGGGTAGCCTTCAAACGCTTATGGAAGAGACGTTGACGCATTAGTTCGTTTTCGTTGAGTCACATGTCCTGACTGACACATTATTTTGCATCATCAATGGTTTTGTCTTACCACAGTAATGGTGTACATCCTTCGAGTAATTTTCCGGTTTAAAGACGCTTTAGCCACTGTTTGTCCACTGACCGTGGCTGTTCAGCAGGTGACCATGCAGTCCGTGTGATAGGCGAATGTCCGCATAACAATGAACTTTGCCGGTCATCGGACGTCACAGCTTTCATGCTTACCTCTTACTTATTCAAATCAAGGACAAAAACCTCTGTCAACAGATGCTTTAACTTAAACACTGTCTTGGTCTTATAGCTACCGCTTCGGAAATTCTCGAACGACGGAAAAGGATCTTAAATAAAGATTGATAAAATAGTGACAATTTATAGTAGCTAGCCCTGATTGCAGATAACAGATAACAATCGCATGCAACAACTGGGAAAGTCTGATAATGACACTAAACAATAGACACTTCAATGGATAACAACTAAGATAAAGACTATCAATCAGAAGGGATCAAATACTTATGAAGTTGGGGGGTGGGGGGGTGGGGTGAAATTGAGGCCAGGGTGCAGGGGCCTCCTAAGCCTCGTCGTTGAGGTCCAGGAACAACGTCCAGAACCTGGGGTCTTGGGGCGACAACACCCTCCCCCTCCCCCCCCCCCCCCCCCTCTCCTTCCCAGGCGCTGAACATAATGAAAATTTGTAAGGTGCACTAAAAGCCTCTCCTAAAAGAAGAAAAATGTGTCCATACACTATAAACACATGAATTTTTTTTTCTTTTGGCCGGATGAGAGGTGGGATGTGGGTAAGAGGTGCGGAAATCCTGAACCTGAACATTTTTCTCCCCCCCCCCCCCCCCATCCACCAACACACACAAGTCCGTCCCTGTTAATGATAGGTACTAGGACAAATAATCAGAGATAATGAGTGGATTGTGGTAGCTGATGACACTGAATGATCGCTAAGTGCCGGTACTGACCAGAAATAACTGGATATATCGGGTGGTAATTGAAGATTTTTAACTTATAGGCTCGTCAGGTGAAAGTACATCATATCCAGACATTGTACGAATATCCTCTGGAAAAGACACACAGTTTCCTTTTCACTACAGCGTTGTGAAAAGATAGGTATTTCACTGCTGTACTGTGTTGTTGCTGTACTGGGTTTGTGTTCTTAGGTTGATCTTATGGGAACATTCATAACTCATGTACAAACTACACTTGGTCGAGAATAAGAACAAAGATAATATTATTGCGCCGCCAGACGCAAGACTAAACAAATGACTAGACAACCATAACTCGTTTCGACTTGTTTAGTCTTCTTCAGGCACGACAAATAACATTCAAGACAATGAAAATAAAGGACGAACAGTGACTTATCTCTTTGAACTGGTGCAAAAAGACTGGGGAATAGAAACCAGGCTGAAGGGGAGACAAAAATGGGTCAGAATGATGATGATGATGATGATGATGATGATGATGATATATAATAATAATGATGATAATCATAATAGTAATCATAATAATAACCATGGTTTTGAAATAAAGCCAGATACTATTATCACTACTTGCACTAGTAACGATGATAATCGTGATTGGGGTATTGCAATACAATTACAACACTAGCATTAATGATAATAGTGATTGTGATAATAATAACAATAATAATAATACTTACAGAAGAAGAGGAAGAAGATAAGTTAGAGGATATTTGCAGTAATGGTTATAGTAGCAATAGTATATTGATAATGAAGATACTGAGGAGGAGGAGGAGGAGGAGGAGAAGAGGGAGGAAGAGGAGGAGGAGGATAGAAGGACGATTGCATGATGGTGATAATGGATGATGAGAAGAGAGAAAAAGGAAGAGGAAGAGAAAGTAGTATGATAATGAGTATAAGGAGAGGAGAAGGAGGAGGAGGAGGAGGAGGAGGAGGAGGAGGAGGAATGGAGGGGATGAGGAGAAAGTGGATGATATTGATATAAAGATATATGGGAAAGAAGATGATGATAATGAGGAGGAGAGAGAGGAAAAGAGGAGGAGGAGAGAGGAGGAGGAAGATAGGAGGAGGAGATAGGACGATCAGGATGATGGTGATAATGATGATGATGAGAGAAAAAGAGAAAAAAGGAAGAGAGGAGAAAAGGAGGCTGAGGAGGAGTAGAAGAAGGAGGAGGAGGAGGACGATGAAGATGATGTGATGATGAGAGGAGGAGGAGGAGGAGGAGGAGGAGGAGGAAAGGAAAAGGAAAAGAAGAGGAGGAGGAGGAAGGAGGAAGAGGTGAGGAAGAAGAGAGAGAAAATACAAAGGAAGATATATAGCCGGTGGCTATAATAACGTTCATGATTAAAATCATAAAAGTGATGATAATGATGATAACAATACAGGAAATGAGAATGATGAGAATGAAAAACAAGAAATATACTGACTTATACATGTAGCTCATGATAACATTAATGATAGTAATAGGAATACTATTACTACTAACTACAATGACGATGATGATGATGATGATGATGATGATGATGATGATGATGATGATGATTGTTATGATGATCATAATACTAGTAGCAATAATGATGATAATGATGAATGATGATGATGATGATAACAACAACAACAATAACAGCAACAACAATGATAAAATCATATTAACAACAGGTGGAAGGGAATAGAAATGATAAATGAGTAAAAAAAACCGACAGTACTATTGAAATAGAGAAAAAAAGAACCCCCCCCCCCCCTCTCTCTCTCTCTCTCTCTCTCTCTCTCTCTCTCTCTCTCTCTCTCTCTTTTTTTACACATACACACACACTCTCTCTCACTCTCTCTTTTGTCTCTCTCTCTTTTTCTCTCTCTCTTTCTCTCTCTCTCTCTCTCTCTCTCTCTTCTCTCTCTCTTTCTCTCGCGCGCGCGCGCGCGCGCGCTCGGGTAAGCGCTGACACAAATACAAAGAAAGAAAGTAGAGAAGTATAAGTAAACGAGAGAGTGTATGTGATTAAAGAAAGACTAAGGAAAAGGAGTGGATAGATAAGTGAGTAAAGAATACATTGATGAAGCAAAGGGAGACAGTGAAGTGAGGGGAGAAGGGAAGATAGTTGCTTTACATACATGAAGTATACGATGACTAGTATGGCAATGTGTCTGTGGAGAACCACCCACTGCAGGCCGGTGTTGTTGTTGGGGGGACAAGCAATCCTTATTTTGGGATGTTGATAGCAGGTGGCCAGAGGGTCCCTAGTCTGGCAATTAGATGGTACTCCTGCAAAGTGTGCTCAAAGCTATCACACTGTGATGGCCAAAGCTTCCGGACTTTGATCGAATGGATGTCATGTTGAGGAAGGCTTAAACGCAAAGTCAGTGGCTTGGGTCGATGATTGCGGATGTCCCACAGTCCCCTTTTCATAAGAAAGTTGTGAAAAAGGGTATACTTGTACCTATCCACCCCCATACCACCAGGCCTCAGTACTCTCCACGGACACACTACCATACTACTCATAACTGACCTCATGTATATGCCACAACTATCTTCCCTTCTTCTCTCCTTTCTTCCCTTCTTCTCTCCTTTCACTATCTCCATTTACTTCTTTATTCTTTACCCACTTGTTTACCAACTTACCTATCTATACTCCAGTGCCCTTCTGAATTCTGTCGGTTTAAACTGGAAATGTATGCAAAGTGAAGGCATGCCATTTTATTCATTGAACAAGAAATACATAGCTTATATCCTGGTCTGAAATATATTACACCGAAACGAGTTTCTCTGGGCATCCTCTTCTTTCTTCAGCTCATGCATTACACCCCCAAGTCTGTGTTTGTATTCCATTTTGCCTTTGACAGCACATTTCTGATCATCCCAGTCTCTGTCTGTTGGTTTGTGTGTGTGTGTGTGTCATTATTTTTCTTGATAGTGAGGTTTTCCTTTGCCACGTTTGTCTCCCGAATCCTGAATAACGGTGAATAAACCCTGTTTTACCCACTTGGCGCTCCTCGAGGATGGATTTCAGGGGGAGCGTCAGCTTTGCTTGGCGACAGAAAGGGACGTGAGTGAGACCAAGTGGGACACCAAGCCATTTCCTTGTGTATCTGTTGATTTTACCCTCAATGTGATTTCTGATATCATATCATCAGCGGAGGCAGTAGGAGCTGTAGGATCGTCGTGAATCGCAGACACCAGACATGGTGTTCGCCAGGGAGGTCGCAGTCGTCTATTAACTGTGGGGTTTCTCCTGCCATGCTTGGCTAGCTGTCCCCTCTCTGTAAACGAATATGTCACCATGAGTTGTGGGTGAACCACCTGTGTCAGTCAGCTGTTTGATGTTCTCATTATCACACCTCTGGACTCAATGGAATCTGGATTTAAAGACTTCGGGCGGGCAGACCTTTTTTTTTCTTTTACGTGAAATGGACCACTTGTGTGAGGATGGTTAAACGCGGCGCTTGTGATGGGACTTACGTGTGTTGCCAGTGTGAGCATCGTGTGTTTCATGTCATTTAGTGCCTTCAGTATGCCGTGTATCTTTTCTTCCCACTCTCTTCCTTTCATG
>JADBJO010000474.1:252500-265000 GCA_016801955.1 Conus betulinus | reverse complement strand
TTGTTGTTACTGTTGCTGGGACGGTTTTATGTGTCGCTTTGATTCTTGGTACTGCTGTTGGGACTGTTGTAGAAGTTATCTTAGATGTTGGTACTTTGCTGGCACTGTTGTAAGCGTCATTTTGGGCTGTGGGTACTGTTGTTGGGTCCATTGCATAAGTAGTTATGGTGGTAGCCACTGTTGTTGGGAATGTTGAAAGTTTCATTTTGTGTGATATTACTGTTATTCAGACCATTGAGTATTATTGTGACAGTTGTCACAGTTGTTCGAACTGATGAAGGCGCTACTTTGGTTGTTACTGTTGTTCGGACCGTTGAACGTGTTGTTTTGGTTGTTGTTATCAGTGTTTAAACTGCTGATGCTGTTATGCTGGACGTTGGTAGTTTTATTGGGGAACTGTTGATTGATGATATTTGAGTTGTCGGTACTGCTGTTAACGTTGTTGAAGGAGTGTTCTGATTGGTAGTACCGTTGTATGACCGTTGAAGATGTTATTTTGGTTTTCGGCACAACCGTTCGTTCGTTGAATGTGTTCTTTTGGTCGTTACTGTCGTCTGGACATTTGAAAGTGTTACTTTGCTCGTTGGTTTTGTGCTCGGACTTTAGAAGGTGTTATGTTGATTGTTGGTACTGTGAATCGGACTATTTAAGATGTTTTCGTTCGATTATTACTACTGTTGTTCCAGCTGTTAAAGGTGGTGTTGCCATTGTTAGTTTTGTTTTTGAATTGTTGAAGATTTTGTTTTCGTCATCGGAATACTTGTTAGAATTATTGAACAAATGCAAAGGAAAATCAGAAGAAATCTTTTGCAGAAAAAACAGGCAAGATTCAGACAAAAACGGAGCATACCTGAATACAGCTGGCAGAGAAGCATCATCCACATGCACATGTCGTTCACACCACAACGTAATCCAAATTAAGAAAGCATTTGACTTTGTATTGTATGCAGACATGTGGCATGTCGTGAGGAACTGTAGCTATAACAACAATTTCACTCAAGACCAGCAGTTTTAAAAATGCAAATAAAGCTGTTCTCCTGAATAACAGCCTCGGTTACTTGTTTTGAATAAGCATAAGAGTAAGCCAAGCTGTCTCCTAATTCTAATGATAAACCTGGAGAATATGATGCAGGAGATGCTGCTGGGCTTTAACACCTCCATACCCATTGGAAGATAGCCTCTGTGCACTGATGACATTGATCTGTTGGGAGGAAGTGAAGCAGGGCCCCTGGAATTCCTCTCCAGACTGGAGTAAACACAAAGTACAAAAGGAATGCAAGTCAGCTCTGACAAAAAACATCTAGATTAACAAATCAGACAACACTCAGCAATCACCCCCACGCTGAATAGACAAACAATGGGAGAAGGGACCACCTCCGGTCTCTTGAGGTCGTTCAGAGTAAGGACGACAACTCAGCAAAGGACAGCCAAGACAGGGATGAATCTGGTTATGCCTGAGATGACATAACTCCACGTTTTTTGGAAAATCAGGTCTGCGGACATAGACTTCCACAAATCATGATGACATTCACTCTTCTCTAGAGAGACCTGGAGCAAAACTTTCAAGTCATTCGAAAATGAATGCTGTAGACTTGTCTACTCAGCAGATAAGACGTGTGTTCAATATTGTTGGTGAAGTAACCCTAAAATGCGACCTTACAAGGATACCAAAGGGAGGATAGCGAGAAGCGCAAATGGGCAAGATGGTGATGCTGGAGGAAGGGGTAGGGGTGGTGGAGGAGAAAGGAAAGAGGGAGAAGGGAGTATGTGAGATGTGAGTGCGTGGGGTGGGGTAAGGGTAAGGGAGCAGGACAAGAGGGTGCTGCACGTGGCAGTTGTGTGAAATGTTAGCTGATGTTAACGTCAGGGCTCCATCGCAGTCTTCATCAGTGATAGGTGGAAATGGAAAGATAACGCGGGCGGGATAGGAATTATAATGGAGGGAGGTGGGTTGGGCAGTGGGTAGGGTAGGGAAGATGTGAATTAGGAGAAGTGATCAATAAAATAAGTCTGCAATTTCAATGCTATGGTGGTAGCTACATATTCTTTGCTGGTGAAGTATGTTTGCTGGCCAGCTGTATATCGCTATAATTGCCAGGTTTGTCCAACCTAATGCGTGAACAAACACATAATAGGCGATTTCAGTCTCTTTTTTTCTAAAAAAGATTTACATCATTAGCAATATAATGTTGGTAGCAACACAAGAATAGACGAGTTATTACCTCCTACGGAGAAGAGGCTTGACATGGAGAGGTGGGAGTGGACTGGTTTTGTCATATTGAGTACTTTAAACACTATCATACATCTTCAGGCATTCAGTGTTTAATTTCGTTTTGTCATAATGAGTATTTTAAACATTATCAGACATCTTCAGGCATTCAGTGTTTAACGTGCGGCACTGAAGACTTTAGACTGATCTGGGGTGAAAAAAATCATTCAAATCTAAAGATAATTAGCCCAGATCAGGGAAACAAGATCCACATGGCTTTGTCCCTCCACATTTGTCACATCCACCCTTTACCCTTCAACTGCAAGCAGGTTTTAGTCGAAACATCTAGGTCATATTGGCAACTGCCTTTTTGGTTTCCATAGCAAGGCCTGCCTTACTGAAATGTTTCTTAAGAATGTTGTTTTTTTTCTACACAGGATAGCTTTATGCACTGGTTTGGTAAATCACATATTTCATGTGTGTGTGTGTGTGTGTGTGTGTTAAGAAGTGGGTTTTAAAGTAAGCTTAACATCTACAACGTTGTTTCTTGCATGCTCGTGCAATCATCGTAACAACATGTTTTCTCCGCCATTTTGCAGCAGAGCCTGAATACTTCTCTGAAACAAAATGTTTTCACCGTCATTTTGTTATGGAGGCCGAATACTTCTGTAACATTATTTGGCCATCATTTTGCCTGATTACTTCTCTTGTAACAATATGCTTCACCATCATTTTGTAGCGGAGCCTGATTGTTTCTCCGTCCTGGATGACCTCAACGACGTGTTTATAACCAAACAAACTCTCTCTCTCTCTCTCTCTCTCTAACACACACACACACGCACACTTTAGGATGTCATGTGCTGACGAAGGCAAATAAAGCCGAAAATTTCATTTATAACCGCGACAGCTTGTTGTTCTTGTGTCTTTTTTTCTTTTGGATGGATATATACATATATATATAATTATAAACAAAAACTGCTCTTATGTCTCAGATTGTAGAAATAGAGGGGTAATAAGCCTTCATATCTGCTGTGGCAGATGATTCTGCCTAACTGACAGTATGTGCTTGAGTGGGTGAATGGGGAATAATGAATGCTTCTCAAAATGAACCTTCAGCAAGTTTATAGTCTCCAAAGCGGGAGACCATCTCCAATGGGGAGGAAGCTCACTAACATATAACTCCTGGTCAGACTCCAATGGGGAGGAAGCTCACTAACATATAACTCCTGGTCAGACACCGATATTACGAAACCTGATTGTTTCTCCTCAGTGACCGCGGAAAGCGGTAATTCGACTCCTCTCTGCCTTTTCGGTTTTAAGAAGAATGCTATACCAGAGAAAGGCTGGTGTGCGATACCGTAGTATATGTTTGTTGAGTTTTCAAAAAACTAACCAAAGGAGCCACCTAAGAAGCAAAAGAAAATCATGAAAGAGCAAAACAAGCTACATTTTCTTCTGAAAAGTAGAAAATATAAAAAAAGATAACCTCTTAAGACACAAATGCTGAGGGCCAGTTCTTGGAATGAATCCACACAAGGGACTAAATTACAATAAAACAATAAATTCCAAGGATAAGTACCGAGCACCATTCCAGCAACTTACAGAGCAGCTAGGTGTTGCAATGACAACAAGAAATATTGAATTATAAACAAAGCTTGCTCTTATGTCTCAGATTGTAGAAATAGGGGGGTGATAAGCCTTCATATTTGCAGTGGTAGATGATTCTGCCTAACTGACAGTATGTGCTTGAGTGGGTGAATGGGGAATAATAAATGCTTCTCAAAATGAACCTTCAGCAAGCTTAAAGTCTCCAAAGCGGGAGACCATCTCCAATGGGGAGGAAGCTCACTAACATATAACTCCTGGTCAGATACCGATATTTCGAAACCTGATTGTTTCTCCTCAGTGACCGCGGAAAGTGGTAATTTGACTATTTATATATATATATATATGAAACGTTTACTTTGCATACAGCTTTTCATAAAATGCAATTATGTTTTGTCGTCTGTGATCCTTGAATTAAAGATGTATTTTAGTCCACCGTCTTCCTCGTGGATTTGGTCCTATAGCCTGCTGACTTTTATCTGGAGTGCAAACATTGTTATTTTTTTCTCTTTCTGCTTCCTATTTTTGCTCTAGATTGTAAAATGCCTCAACACAAAGAATGAGATCAGTTGAAATCTGGCAACCAGTCACGATGAACTGAAGGCCAATACGCTGTGCCACGGTACTAGACATATCTAACAGACTTTGCTTAACACTGGGCACTATTCTTGCTACCCTACGCACGGTCTTTCTGCGCGTGTGTACGATTGAGTGTACTTGAACATAAATTGATAATGTGGTACTGCAATTTTAATGTATGCGCATACATGCATCTGGGATATAATGCCAAACACGTAACAATGCAAAACTGCAATAATCATGTCTCTGTTTGTCTGCCTGTCTATCTATCTATCTTATAACGATGGTAGTATTCTATACGATCTAGTTCATTTTTTGTTTGTGTTTCAGCTGTATATCCCATCCAGTTCGTGTCCAGAGGAGGAGGGGGCTGTTCAAGGCGCCGTCCATGTCTCGTCCTGAAGGAAAATGATCAAGGCGTCTGTCCTCGTGTCTTTCTTCTTTGGAAAAATCCTGAAGTCAAATTTGGGATTAAGATTATCACCGACTGCACTTCATACAGATAGAAATGCAAACCACTGTCAGACATTCACTGACTGAAAGTCGGTGAGAAGCTGACATTTCACTGCAGAAAGCAGAAAGCTCCAGAAATTGGCATTTCACTGCAGAAACCATTAAACTGCAGGAAGAAAAACAGAAGCTTGCTTTTCACTGCCAAAGTCTGAAACTCCTGACGTAGTCATAATCCCATCTCACACCTTTGAAGCATAGACGAGGACACCAGCTAAAACACTATGGCCTTCCCCATCATTGGAACTATGGCTGTCGTGTTGGGCATCGCGGTGATGATGATCTTAAATGCTTTAGCCGTCACCGCTGTGGTTCGCACTCGCTCTCTCTGGACTCCAAAACATTTGTACATGTCATCCCTGGCAGTGTCAGATCTTCTGCTTGGCGCCTTTCTGGTGTATACTGGCATCCGCCACGTCACTGAATTCTCCGACAGACCGACGTGCCTCACCTGTGGTTTTTCTTCCTCCTGTGCCTCTGGACTTCAGTTCTCCTCTCCAGCGTCATCTCTGTAGACCGGTACATCTGTGTTGCCTTCCCGTACTTCTACGAGAGGGTGGTGACCAACAGGAAAGTGATTCTCATCGTGGTATCCACCTGGATGTCATCTATCGTCCTGTCTCTGAGCATGATCATCATGGGGATCATGACTGGGCCAGACAGCTGCACTGCTAGCGATGTCTTTAAAGACACCCACCTCCTGTCCATGGCGGTGTTCATGCTGTGCTTTATACTCTGCGGCGTGATGTACGGCGTAGTGTCACGTCTGGCTATAAACCAGCTCAGAATCGTGGCGTGCCAACGTGTGATCGTGCAGGCGGAAATCCGGCCTCTGAGGGAAACCTTCCGTCAGAAGATGCGAGCCATCAAGCTGTTCGTCGTCGTCTTTGCCGTCTTCGTCGGGTGTTGGTTGCCTCACAACGTGAAACAGCTGGCGCAGAAGTTTACCGACGACGTTCCGCATTCTGTCAGCTTGGCGCTGTCCCTGCCAGGGATGCTGAACTCGCTGCAACAACTTCTTCATCTACCTGGGCCTCAGCACTGATTTTCGGGTAGCCTTCAAACGTTTGTGGAAAAGATGTTGACAGAACAGTTTTGTTCTCTGTTGTTGTGAGTCAGTGTATCCTGACTGTTCCAAGGTTCAGTATCATCCATGATTTGTTTTTTATCATAGCAATTGAGATAACCCTCAGGCAAACTTTTTTTTATATCTGCTAAATATCCAACAAAGATACATTCTTTAGGATAAAAAAGAGCATGAAATATCATTGAAAAACGCGTATGAACTAAGATAACCTATGATATACATTCCAGGATGTATTGATTCGAATATTATTGAAGTTCATAACCTGTTTGAGGGAAAGAAAACGGAAAGAGATATGTTGAAAATGTTTAAATGGGTACATACGAATATGTAACAAACCGCGTTTTCTTTTTTTCGTAATGTGGTAGAGTAAAAGAATAACTGGACTGTAACTGGTGCACGCAACGTCAAACTTCTTTTAACTGTTGTTAACCCTACTGTCATACATCAAATCAGCTGGTAAGTTGACTCTGAAAACAGACGCATGTGGCCAAAGATTTTCGATCTTGCATGTATGAATATGAAATTTAGCAAGCATAATTTTAAAGGCGTAGATTGTCTCTGTTTGCTCCACACCAAGATTACCATATCAATTATCACCTGTGATCATAATTGTCGATGGTTCTTTCAGGAAATGTCCTGTGCTTATTAGAATTTTCTCAATTAATTTCTTTCGTTGAATTATGTGTATGTCATGTTTTTTTTATCTAATCATTGAAAGGGTTCAGCTAGTAGTTCGCCACTGTTTGGGTTGCCACACAGGCACAGCATTCCCCATACGCTAAAAGGTGTGCCTCCGAAACAAATTTGAGTTTATGTAGTGTGAACCACATTCTATTTTCTTTAATACTCTTCCAGCTATGATGTGTGGTCTTCACTTCTGTTTAATAAAGATAATCCGAACATTGATATATTTCCTGATATAAATGTACACTTAAACCACCTTGATCTACGGTTTTATATGCCCTTTTCTTTCTTCATTTTTTCCTTGTTTACCATTCCACACAAAGCTGAAACACATCTTATAAAGCTTTGGAGTTTAGTGGTCAGGTTGGCCGGGTACTCAAATCCAGAGTTATATGAGCTTCGACAAAATGAGATGTTTCAGAAGAGGGACTCTTTCAACTGGTGTTATGTTTTTTTTCTGAAATCACATTTTGATTAATGTTTCAGCTTCCAAAAATTATTTTTGTAACGGATGGTTTCACAGTTTTTCTTTTTTTTTTTTTTTTGTCTTGAGTAAGCCAAACACAGTGTGTTTAATATGTAGGATTCCTTATAATTTGAAAATGAGAGTAATGTGTTTTCCTCGATTTCCTTCAACAACTAAGCCATACTGCGTACGTTTCTCACTGATGATCAGCTGTTCTGAAACTTTGCCAATTGTGGGAAGGATATGGATTGCTTGTTAAAATGAATTTCTGTCACTGTCGTGTACTAACTGCGTGTCATCAATGAACTGGAAACATTTTGTGATGTACGTTATTCATGTTTCCGCCTTTTATTGTCTTGTGTTCCTGAATTATTATCACTAAAATTTCTGCACATACAATGACGTAACGAGTCATGGGGCCTAACTGTCTGTATCTCCTTTCTATTTTGACCACTGTGCCATCTGATCATTTAGAAGAGTCGTTGATTTAATATTTGAAAAAAAAAGGTTCTATCCAGAGATACAACTCTCATCATCAAACTCAAAAACATTGAACACATTGGACATAAAATTCTGAGCAAACCAGTCAAAAATCTTTTCTTCCAAACCTTTGAAGAACAGTAGTCTTCGGTTTTTTTTTTTTTTTCATTTTAGGAATTAATCCAATGATTAACTAGCCTTATGTTATCACCGATAAATATGTTAGCCATGAATCGTTTTTTGCTCTTTGCTGATAAGAGAAGGTAAAGCACTTCTTAACCTCTTTGAAATACAGGAGAAATTTATCTTGTTTATTAGATTTGGGAGGTAAATAGAACACTGGGTTTTGATGATTTTATTCGGTTTGTCACCTTTTGGTAAACACACGATCACTCTTTTCTTCTGCAGTGTCAAAAATTATCAATCTCTATACGATTCATTTAGAGATTTTACAAATGGGTCTGGCATAAAAAAGCCCCAAAGAATTCAGCATCAAGGCCGTCTGTACCTAGTCTTTTCCCAATGCTTAAGTTTCTCAATCTCAGCCCGCTGCTTCCATGTTGATTTCACTGTCTTTGTAAATCCTGCGCACTGTGGTCCCGTAGCTTAGCAGATATGGTGTAGCGTATATGGACTAGTCCACACGAAATGAATCATCACTAATGAAAATAAAAGTGAAATGTCTCTTTTCAACATTTTTTTTTTCTCATTTTCAGATATCTGAAATTCTCAAACAGGTTTTCTGGTTTCAAATTCCTCAGTTGTTGTTTTTTTCTTGCATATATTTCTGTGGAAATGAAACTTAATTCAACATACCTTTTTGTGTTCACTCATCGTGTGCAAGACCATATTTCGCACTCAGAGGAAATGTGGCTGTTCGTCCTTTGTTTTTTTATTGTTTTAAATGTTATTTTTTTTCCTCCTGAGGAAGACCAAAAGGTCGAAACACGCCGTGTCTAGTTTGCAATTCATTTGTTCCTTTCTTAGGATATTTGCTCTTTGTTTGGTCAAATTCTCTACAGTTTGAAAAGCTTTCTTCATGTCGCTGTCGTCCAGTTTTCTTTCAATGTCCTCAGACTGTTCAGGGGGCCTGTGGGGACAAATTATCCATCCGTGCCCCTCATGCTCAGTGTTTGACTCCACCCCCTCGCTTGAGTAAATGGGAGTAAAAGGGAGGGGCAGGCTTCTGGGCGACCAGGGAACAAGACTTCCCAGAACATGTCGACCATGGTTTGCTACAGTGCAAGATGCCAGGCCATAAAGACCGTGCCTGCCAGCAGCCTTCCCCATCATGTTGATGCTTGGAAGAGAGGAAGACTGTGATGCGACCATCCCGACCCTCTGCAGGGCCTCCTTAAGAAAAACGTACAACCTGAGACGGGTCGTCACGGTTAATGGGAATCCCATGGATGGTCTTCGTGAAACAGGAGCCGGGTACACCGTCGTAGCAGAACGTTTGATATCCAGCGCGGCTTACACTGGCGAGAGTATTCCGGTTCCTTTAGCGCGTCGTTAAAGTGTCAAAGGTTTCTGCCAGTGGCTGTCGTAGACACTCAGTCGCCCTTTCTCTTAAAGTAAAAGTTGAAGTTTTGGTTCTGGTGAGCCCCGTTAGGGACGTTGTGATAGGTAGACCCTCTGTGTGTCAAGTGTTTGCTGATTTGACTTTGGTCGGCGCCATTCAGACCCAGCATGAGGTGTGTCGTGGGATCCTCTGTCAGTGCACCGAAGCGTTCTGTGCACAACCCTAGAGTACCTTGTCAAGCTTCAGGGCGAGAATGTGACTCTACAGTGTGTTAGACAGTCTGGTATTTCCGGGCCGGGGCGCCCGTGGCTACCTACAAATGGCAGGTTGTGTTTTTAAGGAAACGGGGAATCTTTATGCGTCGGCGCATGGACACACAGGAGAGACGTCACAAGTTTGTGAAACACTGAGCCTGTGAACAGCCGTCGTGACCCTTGGACACGACGTTCCCATGTCTGGCTATCTGGAAGTCCCTAAGATGGTCAAAATTAGAGAGAACTTGTGCGTGCTGGCCAGGAAAATGCAATGACGTAAGACGTTACTGACAATTCCGCGTTCCTTGCCAGTGTACTGGAGGCGAAAGATGGATTCCCAGCGTGCCTCTAGTCAGAATGCCTGTTTTTAAGTTGAAATAAGCGTTGGCACCATCTCCTTCAGGCCAGAAAAGCCTTCACGTCACAGCCCATCAGTGAAGGAACCAGTCAGGCGGCTGGTAAACTGATCCAGCTCAGTGCACTCAGTGAGCAGGCTGCCACTACTGGCCCACAGAACTCTACTGAAAAAGAATATCCAGCTAGCCATAAAATCCAAGTATCGGCCTCCTGGTCGGTCAAGAATGCTGGGTCAGTCGGTCAGAAGTGCTATTGCTGGGATCTGTCAGCAGGCCAGAAGTTAAGACTGCTGTGCAGTAGAGTCTTGACCATACAATGAAGCATTGGTTGGTAACGCGTCAGTGAAGCGATCATGCCCAAAGTGTGCTGAGGAGTAGGGCCGAGAGGGTGAGGATGATGATCAAGTTCTGCATGGGAGGTCAATCTTAACAGCTGGTGCGTCCTGGCTGTGACCCCTCTACTTTCTGTGGCACGTTGACACGTTGAACTCTGCACCTGGGCCTGTTCGGCTAAGGATAGTAAGTCTTTCCTGTGGTGTGTGTAAAAAGGATTTCCACTACCTACCTCAGTCGTGTGTGAAAAGGATCTCAGACTGCGTGTCCATGCATCACAGTCCCTGTGATATGTCAAAGTTGTTTATAGGTTTAGCATATTCTGTTTCAAATCTTGGAAAGGGGGAGGAGGCAGTGAGAGGGTGGAGGAGGGGAGAGGAGGAGAGGGACATCATCACACTGACGTGTTCCTATGCGTTGTTTCCCTGCCTAGTGACTAGGTTGTTTTGTTAATCATGGTGTGTTTACCATCTAGTTGATAGGGGACAGACCAACTCTGAAGTGGTGATTGATCTTGTTCTTGAGCTTGGATGCCCACAATACTTTAAACCGTGGGGTATCCTTGGCTGGTTTTCTCTCTATAATGAGAAGTAAGATTATGATAAAGTGATCTCCCCTTTTCTGGTTAATTGTTGGCTTTTACGTCTTCACCTTTTCTTTGGTCTTCGTGTTATAAAAGGGGTTCCCAGCTGAAGAGCTGGTGTACTGCTGAACCGGCTGCATTAGTCTGTTCACACATTCAGTGAGGGAGTTCGAGCGTGGTCGAAGACGTTTGTGAAGTGTGAATTGGAGCTGTGGTCGCCTTGGTAGACCCTCCTGTTCTCGGTGACTCTGGCTCTTTGAGGGCTGCTCCCTCAACCTACTCTCTGGCAGTCGTATGTTTGGTCTCGGCTATTGTTCTTCTGATCGTTTCTGTCCCCTGGGCAGTCGCGGTTCCCTTCTTCGTTTTCGTCGTTCGCCTGTATAGTGCTGCTCAGCGGGCCAGTTCAGGCATTTTTGCAGCAGCTGGCTGTCTCTCCCTGCCGTGCTGATGGTTGGAGGCCGTTAGAGAAGACTGAGCCGTCCTCACCCTGCCTCATCTTGCCTGCCGCCTTCGACCTACCTGGAGCAAGAGGGCAAGAGGGTCCTGGGGCATAGCAGCCTGCGATTCTGCCTTTAGCCCTTTCGTTTGTGTGGAAACCATAAAAAAAATAGTGAAATGAAACGGTCTACCTCAATGTGTGTCACGTGTGCCGCATGTTATGAGCTGTGTACGACGTGATTTGTCTCTGGTTTCACATCATCGCCATCGTCGTCGTCGTCGCCGTCGCGTCATCGTCGTCGTCGTCATCGTTGTCGTCACGGTCATTGCTGTCTTCACCGTCGTCGTCGTCGTTGATTCCAGTCTTCATGCTGCCGACGCCTGTTTCCATTGTGTGACTGAAGTATACACGAAGGCGGGAATGGAACGTTGAGTTTTAAGAAGAGATAATGAGAATATCCAGGCCGGGCTACAGAGGGAGAAGGGTGTAGGGAGGGAGGAGGGGCGGTGAGGGGTGGGGGGGACAAATCTTGTAAATTGCTCCATTTGTTTTCGCTCCATTTATTGTCCTTTTACCTTTCCATCTTACCTCAAACGGACCCCTCTCTAGATAAATAATCCCCTCCCCCACCACTTCCCCCCCCCCCCCCCCCCCCACACACACACACACACATTCCAAGACCGAGTTGGTGTAACGTTCTCACCGGCCAGGTTCTGCCTTCTTTCCAATGTAATCTGGCATCGCCGTCGTCTCCTGCCGGGATAAGTCCTTTTCCTTCATGAACTGACAGAGCGTTGCTGTTGAGAGTCTCTTTGGGACGCAGCAGCGCTGTGCACAGGGGCTCTTAGCAGGGGCATTGCTCCCATGGTCCATGCTAAGGACACAGGGGCTTTTCATTGAATCCATCGCGTCCTGTCCCAGCTTTGATCTTCTTCCTAAAAAGAAGATAATAATGAAAACACAATACTGTAATTGAATGCTCCTGCTTATGATTCATTCGCCTGTTTCAGGATTTATTGGGTGATTTACTCTCTGAAAAGGGGGGTGTATGGATAAATATCTGTGTTTTTTTTGTCTTGTTGACGAGAACAGGTTGTTGCTCATTGAATAAATGTTGAATTGTGTATAAATCATGTTGTATTCATGTTTCTGTTGTGGATGTATGGAAAGTAGGGGTTTGTGGGAAGGACATCCACCTTTTGTCCGTGACATACGGCTTGCCCACGTGACTGACCGCTTCACCATGACTAATTTAGTTTAGGACAAAAAGTGACTGACGTCGTCTTCAAGACTCACTGACGACCTGTCCAAGACTGATTGACTTCATGCCCCAAGACTGATACATTTGAGTCCAAGACTGACGTTCTCTCCCAAAATGGCTGACTGCTTGTCT
>JADBJO010000474.1:235000-237500 GCA_016801955.1 Conus betulinus | reverse complement strand
CACACACACACACACACACACACACACACACACACACACACACACCTTTATTTTGAAAATTGACTGTGCACAAAGTCAGAAGCTTACGCCAGGGACACGTTATTAAAAGGAAGAATTCCACGACAGGAACCTAGTTCTAGTCACTCCAATTAAATGACACAACAACAACAACAACAACAACAACACAAACAGCAGCAGCAGCAGCAGCAAACAACAGCAACAACAACAACAACAACAACAACAGATAACCCAGTGAAGAGAAAAAAATCATTCCGGCAGACAGGAACCTGATTCTGTTCACTCCAGTTTAATTCTATTCACTCCAGTTTAATTCTATTCACTCCAATTTAATTCTATTCACTCCAGTTTAATTCTATTCACTCCAGTTTATTTCTATCCACTCCAGCTTAATTCTATTCACTGCACTTTCATTCTGTTCACTCCAGCTTATTCTATTCACTCCAAAAAAAATCATTTCAGCAGACAGGAACATAATTCTATTCACTCCAATTTAATGACCACAACAACAACAGCAGCAGCAGCACCACTACCACCAACACCACCAACACCAACAACTACTACAACACAACTCAGAGAAGAGAAAACAAAACCATTCAGCAGACAATAGGGGGACACAGCATGCATGGTGCCGTTGTGACCTCTCGGATGGCGGCGAGGGACTCCAAGACCTCTGTGATGAGCTGACAACTGGAGAGGAAATGGTTTCGGGGGAATGACAGGCGAGATCTGAGACAGAGTATTATTACTTGCAGCCTGGCGATGGCCGCTCAGTCTCCTGTGACCAGACGCCGGCCGTTGACTAGTAATTGGAGCTGGTGGACAATTTACGAGCGTAAATCACAAATACAAAGAAATTATGTCTAAAACCAGATAAAAGTGTGTGTGTGTGTGTGTGTGTGTGTGTGTGTGTGTGTGTGTGTGTGTGTGTGTGTGTGTGTGTGTGTGTGTGTGTGTGTGTGTGTGGTGATTGTGGTAGAGAAACAGTTGTGTGTGTGTGTGTGTGTGTGTGTGTGTGTGTGTGTGTGTGTGTGTGTGTGTGTGTGTGTGTGTGTGTGTGTGATAGTGGTGGTGGTGGTAGTAGTGGTAGGGAACAGGTGTGTGTGTGTGTGTGTGTGTGTGTGTGTGTGTGTGTGTGTGTGTGTGTGTGTGTGTGTGTGTGTGTGTGTGTGTGTGTGTGTGTGTGGTGATTGTGGTAGAGAAACAGTTGTGTGTGTGTGTGTGTGTGTGTGTGTGTGTGTGTGTGTGTGTGTGTGTGTGTGTGTGTGTGTGTGTGTGTGTGTGTGATAGTGGTGGTGGTGTGGTGTAGGTAGTAGGGTAGGGAAACAGGTGTGTGTGTGTGTGTGTGTGTGTGTGTGTGTGTGTGTGTGTGTGTGTGTGTGTGTGTGTGTGTGTGTGTGTGTGCACGCGCGCGCGCGCGCGCGCGCGAGCGTGTGCCTGGGGGTTATAGCAGAAAAGCTACAGAGAGTGGTATATCAGAAAAGTCCTATACAGAAAAGTAATTCAACTAACGAAATAATGTAACAACATGAGGGGTGAGTATGGTGAGGAGGTGTGCCGGCAGAGGAGGCGGATGGGAGTGGGGGATGGGGATGGGGATGTGTTGGAAAGAAGACCGAGAAGAAGAGATGAGGGAACAAACAACAGAAGAAGAAGACATGAACGCATGGTGAACTGAAATGTCAAACGATTCCTTTCTGATTAAAACCTTGTCAGAGTAAATTATACGAATATATACGAGTTATAGTCATGGCAGAGAGAGAGAGTGAGAGAGACAGACAGACAGACAGACGGACGGACGGACAGACAGAGACAGAGACAAACAGAGGGACAAAGAGACACTGAGAGACAGAGACATAGAGGCAGAGAAAGAGAGACAGAGAGACAGACAGAGAAAGAGAGAGAGAGACAGAGGCAGACAGAGAGAGACAGAGACAGTGATAGAAAGAGAGAGAGACAGAGACAGACAGACAGAGAGAGACAGAAACTGAGAGAGACAGAGAGAAGAAGAAGAAGAAGAAGAAGAAGAAGAAGAAGAAGAAGAAGATGCACATAAACATTTGACAGCACGTGGAAAAAGGAGCATGGCAGTTTAAGGCAGTCAACCTAAGACACGGAGGGAAAAAAAAAAAAAAACTGGCATCTCTGTCTCACATGTTCCTGTCCTCCCAGAGTGTGGAACAGTCGTGAACCGAACGTGACACGGCTAAAGACTGGTAGATTCATCGATTACCACTTGATCGATCGATTCAAAACTGATCAAAATCCTGGTATTTGAACCGGAACATACGCTTCGCGCGCGCGTGCTCGCACACACACACACACACACACACACACACACACACACACACACACACACACACACACACACACACACACACACACGCACACAAGCAAGCGCGCTCGCATGCGCATGCACACAATCATACACATACACACACAAACACGCACGCGCATGCGCACACGCACACACACACACACA
>JADBJO010000474.1:215000-230000 GCA_016801955.1 Conus betulinus | reverse complement strand
GACTCCAACAGGAAGACTGGAGCCACACAGTGTGCTTTTCGCGACAACAGGAAGACTGCACTGGCCGTGCCGACCATAGGTGTCTGTCCCATGAAACAGGCGAGATCTCTCTCGCTGAATACGAAATTTAACACAGATGACCTCCCTTTGCCGATTTCAGAACGTCACGTATTTTGGTGCGGATCCGTTTCAAACCTTTGCAAGGCAGAATCATGACATGATGTATTGCGCAACAACTGCGAAACAGATTTCAATGAGGATGGAAATGTGGAATGAGGTTTACGAAGCCAGTCAAGCTTGGCACACATCCGTGGGACGGCTCAAGGTTCTGCTCACATTACTGGTAAGATTGTTATCAGTTTTACACTGAACGTGAACATGTGAAGTTACTTGTACGAACAAAGAACCATGTATTAAGCATTTTATGGAAGCAGCAGTGTGTTGTTAAAAGAACGCTGACATTGTGTATTTTGCATGTTCTAATAAAAAGCACACAAATAGCAACTCTTTCAGTCTGAACCAACTACATACTTCCCCTCGTGCATAAACGACATTTTCAGCCACGAACTATCTCGAAGGGCCAACCTTGTATGAAGTCTTCGAATGCTCTTCGAATACTCCCCCCCCCCCCCCCCCCCCCCCCCTCCCCGAACCCTTCCTGCCTCTTACCCCCCGCCCACCCCCCCCTCCCACCATCCTTTCATTAAACAAGATTTGTTCGTCCCCCCCCCCCCTCTCTCTCTCTCTCTCTCTCTCTCTCTCTCTGTTTGAATTCTGTCGTCGCTAACGTTTTCAGTGCATGAGCAGGTCTCAGTCAATCTTGGGTTGTTTCCAGGAGGTTTAGAGTCAACGTGCAAATCCGACACAGATTTGCACACAGCTCCAAACATGCCGCGATGCATCAGAACAGTGCGGAGTAGTTTTCATAAAAAAGGAACACGGGGGGGGGTACGTTGGACTGTAGACAAGAAATCTGATCGATCGAGATACCGATAATAGGGGGGATATCAGGGGGGACAATCAGTGATTGTCGGAGATAAAGGCCATTGAATGTTCAGCTGGCTTCGGGACTGTGTGGTTCAGACTGCGCGACAGCTGAATTAAGTGTGTGTGGCTGTCGTCAGACAAGGGCCCCATGCCCAAAAACACAGTAACAGATCCGGGGCGTTGAAGTCACACTGCTGTTCAGAGTGAGTGAGAGGACATCCCCCATGGGTATTCTTTGTGCACAGAGCTAGCGAACCCCTGTGAACACAATTGTGTGGGTTGGCGGCACAACTCAGTCAGTAGTACGTACCAGTTCTGAGCCGAGGTCCAAATAGGCAACGTTGTTACTGAAAAAAAAAAAAAAAAAAAACCGTCACGAATACTAGTGTGGACTGGACATGTTGGTCAGTCGTATGTGTCGTGTAAAAGCACTCCGTGAGTAAATGATCCGGTAAGTGAGAGAAGACGATAACTAATCCTTATGCAGAGTTGTCTGCTTAACTCCGTGTGGGTCTGCTGTAGAACAGTGTGGTGTGGTGAACAGTGTGGTCTGTTGTTGAGCAATGTGTCGTGTTGAACAGTACAGTGTGTAAGGTTCCCGAACAGTGTAGTCTGTTACTGAAGAGTGTGGTCTGTTGTTGAGTAGTATAGTGTGTCGTTGAATAATATGGTGCGTTGTTGAATCGTATGGTGCGTTGTTGAATCGTATGGTGCGTTGTTGAATAGTATGGTGCGTTGTTGAATAGTATTGTGTGTTGTTGAATAGTATGGTGTTGTTGAATAGTACAGTCTGTTGTTGAACAGTGTGGTGTGTTGTTGAATGGTGTGGTCTATTGTTGAACAGTGTGGTGTGCTGTTGAACAGTGTGGTATGTTGTTAAACAGTGTGGTGTGTTGCTTAACAGTGTGGTATGTTGTTGAACAGTGTGGTGTGTTTGTTCAAGAGTGTGGTGTGTTGTTGAATAATGTGCTCTGTAGTTGAACAATGTGGTCTGTTGTTGAATGGTGTTGTATATTGTTGAACAGTGTGGTGTGTTGTTGAAAAATGTGGCGTGTTGTTGAACAGTGTGGCGTGTGTGTTGTTGAACAGTGTGGTGTATTGTTGAACAGTGTGGTGTATTGTTGAACAGTGTGGTGTGTTGTTGAAAAATGTGGCGTGTTGTTAAACAGTGTGGCGTGTTGTTGAACAGTGTGGTGTATTGTTGAACAGTGTGGTGTGCTGCTGTTGAACAGTGTGGCGTGTTGTGTTGAACAGAGTGGTGTGCTGTTGAACAGTGTGGTGTGTGTTGTTGAACAGAGTGGTGTGTTGTTGAATAGTACAGTCTGTTGTTGAAACAGTGTGGTGTGTGTTGTTGAACAGTGTGGTGTGTTGTTGAACAGTGTGGTGCGCTGTTGAACAGTGTGGTGTGTTGTTGAACCGTGTGGTGTGTTGTTGAACAGTGTGGTGTGTTGTTGAAAAATGTGGCGTGTTGTTGAACAGTGTGGTGTGTTGTGTTGAACAGTGTGGTGTGTGTTGTTGAAAAATGTGGTGTGTTGTTGAACAGTGTGGTGTGTTGTTGTTGAAAAATGTGGTGTGTTGTTGAACAGTGTGGTGTGTTGTTGAAAAATGTGGCGTGTTGTTGAACAGTGTGGTGTGTTGTTGAACAGTGTGGTGTGTTGTTGAACAGAGTGGCGTGTTGTTTGAACAGAGTGGTGTGTTGTTGAACAGTGTGGTATGTTGTTGAACAGTGTCGTGTGTTGTTGAACAGTGTGGTGTGTGTTGTTGAATAATGTGATCTGTTTGTTGAACAGTGTGGTCTGTTGGTGAATGGTGTGGTGTATTGTTGAACAGTGTGGTGCGTTGTTGAACAGTGGGCGTGCTTTTGAACAGAGTGGTGTTGTTGTTGAACAGTGTGGTGTGTTGTTGAACAGAGTGGTGTTTTGTTGAATAATGTGGTCTTTTGTTGAAAAATGTGGTCTGTTGTTGAATAATGTGATCAAGTATTGAGCCGTGTGGTTTGTTGTTGAGCAGTGTGTTGTGTTATTGAACAGTGTGGTCTGATATTGAACCGTGTGGTCTGTTCTTGAACTATGTGGTCTGTTGTTGCATAATGTGGTCTATTGTTGAACAATATGGTCTGTTCTTGAACTATGTGGTCTGTTGTTGATCAGCGTGATCTGTTGTTGAACAGTGTGGTCTGATGTTGAACAGTGTGGTCTGTTGTTGAACTGTGTGGTCTGTTGTTGAACTGTGTGGTCTGTTGTTGGAAAAATGTGATCTAATGTTGAACAGTGTGGTCTGTTGTTGAACTATGTTGTCTGTTGTTGAACTGTGTGGTCTGTTGTTAAACTGTGTGGTCTGTTCTTGAACTGTGTGGTCTGTTCTTGAACTGTGGTCTGTTGTTGACCGTGTGGTCTGTTGTTGTTGAACAGTGTGGTCTATTGTTGAACTGTGTGGTCTGTTGTTCAACAGTGTGGTCTGTTGTTGAACAGTGTGGTCTGTTGTTGAACAAAGTGGTCTGTTGTTGACTAAAGTGATCTGTTGGTGAACTAAGTGGTCTGTTGTTGAACAATGTAGTCTGTTGTTGAACAGTGGTCTGTTGTTGAACTGTGTAGTAGTCTGTTGCTCAACACTGTGGTCTGTTGTTGAACAGTGTGGACTGTTGTTGAACAGTGTGTGGTTTCTTGTTGAACTGTGTGATCTGTTGTTGAACTGTGTGGCCCTGTTGTTGAACTGTGTGGCCTGTTGTTGACTGTGTGGGCCTGTTGTTGAACTGTGTGGCCTGTTGTTGAACAGTGTGGTCTGTTGTTGAACTGTGTGGTCTGTTGTTGAACAGTGTGGTTTATTGTTGAACTGTGTGGTCTGTTGTTGAACTGTGTGGCCTGTTGTTGAACAGTGTGGTCTGTTGTTGAACTGTGTGGTCTGTTGTTGAACAATGTAGTCTGTTGTTCAACAGTGTGGTCTGTTGTTGAACAATGTAGTCTGTTGTTTAACAGTGCGGTCTGTTGTTGAACAATGTGGTCTGTTGTTCAACAGTGTGGTCTGTTGTTGAACAATGTAGTCTGTTGTTTAAAAAGTGTGGTCTGATACTGCACAAAGTGGCCTGTTGCTGCACAAAGTGGTCTGTTGTTGAACAAAGTGGTCTGTTGTTGAACAAAGTGGTCTGTTGCTGAACAATGTTGCCTGTTGTTGAACAGTGTGGTCTTCTGCTGTGCAGTGTGGTCTGTTTCTGAGCTGAGTAGTTTGTTTGTCGAACAGTTCATTGTTTAAACAATTTGTTCCACTAAACACTGTCGGCTAAGTTTGTGTCTAGGGATTAGTCATCAGAGGCCAGGTTGTTTCTCCTGGTGTGTCTGCTCCGGTAGCCAGACGCTAACATCGAAATCAGCATTCTAAGAACCTGTAACTTCTATGGTTACCAGATCAACATGCGGCTGTTTCAACAACGCACGGTGCTCAACGCCGTGGACAACCCCAGCCCGGTCCCCCCTCCTCCTCCCCCCTTCCTGCCGGACCAGGAGGAAGAGCGCCGCCTGTCTCTGCTAAGGGAGAGCACCACCCACCTCAGGGAGGGTCGCCATAGACTGCCCACGCCTGACCGGGTGGCCATCATGGACCTGTCGTCCAGCTTCCAGAAGCGCCGCCTGGGCAAGCAGCAGCAGATCCTGAGCGAGATCACCCAGCGCTGCAGGGAGCAGGTGAGGCAGAATGTGCGGTGTGTTGCTGCTTTGTTCCGTTCTGTGGCAGTCTGACTCAAAAATGACTTGCAGGCCTTCTTTGAACACTAGTGTAAGTCTCAGCGCAGGGAGACACTTGTAGACGTACGCACACGCCAGTGTGTGCGCGCGCGCGCGCGTGTGCGCGCACACACACTCACACACACGCACACGCACACATACGCACACGCACACACGCAGGCACTCACGCACACACGAGAGAGACAGACAGACAGACAGACAGACAGACAGAGACACAGAGAGAGAGAGGCACAGGCATACACACACACACACACACACACACACACACACACACACACACACACACACACACACATGCGCGCACGCATACACACCTTGCTAACGCTTACGCAGAGAGAGAGAGAGGAGAGAGAGAGAGGAGGAGAGAGAGAGAGAGAGAGAGAGAGAGAGAGAGAGAGAGAGAGAGAGAGAGAGAGAGAGAGAGAGAGAACTGTTTTGCTGATGGATCTTCACGAAATGGGGTTTGTAGACTCAGAATTAACCCCTGCTGTGTCACGGCTGTCTTCTCTTCCCGTTCCTTCTCACGATCTCTTTCCACGCTTCGCTCACCCAGGCTCCGGCATACACAGCCACACACCCTGAGTCTTTCTTTTGCTACTCCAGCATCAGCAGTCCACAGAGAGCTATCAATGTCTGGTCGTCTTGAAACAACCCACCGGAGGAGGCACTGCACTGCTGCCGAGTCATTTGTTGGTGTACAGTGGTCGCTGTTCTGATTCAGCAAACGCAATATATCGCTTCCACGGCCTCTGACTGACGACGACAACTGTTTTTTGAGGAGCCAGCGTGGGTCAGCCTCTTCTCCCCCTCCCCTCCTCCCCTTTCCCCCCCGTCCGTCCTCCGGACCCCTTTGCCTTTTTTTTTTTCTCTCCTGCCACGTTCGTCTGGAAGGAGAATATCCGCCACGTCCAGTCAGTGACAACCACCATCCCCCCACCCTCTCCTCCACCCACCTGGGCTGAAGAATATGCAACGAATTCATTTTTGGCTTGGCTGTGAAGTAAATGAAAAAAAAACTTTCCTTATCATTTTTCAAAGAAGAAGGAGAAGAAGAAGAAGAAGGAGAAGGAGAAGAAGATGAAGATGAAGAAGGAGAAGAAGAAGAAGAAGAAGAAGGAGAAGA
Organism: Conus betulinus; assembly: GCA_016801955.1. Lineage (NCBI taxonomy): Eukaryota > Metazoa > Mollusca > Gastropoda > Neogastropoda > Conidae > Conus > Conus betulinus. Next base: position 224,153 of record JADBJO010000474.1, on the reverse strand, counting down.
AGGAGATGACGATGAAGAAGAAGGAGAGAGGAGGAGAAGAAGAAAGAAGAAGAAGAAGAAGAAGAAGAAGAAGAGTAGAGTAGTAGTAGTAGAAGAGTAGTAGTAGTAGTAGTAGTAGAGAAGAAGAAGAAGAAGAAGAAAGAAGAAGAAGAGAAGAAGAAGAAGAAGAAGAAGAAGAAGACGACGACGAAGAAGAAGAAGAAGAAGAAGAAAGAAGAAGAAGAAGAAGAAGAAGAAGTTCAGTTTTGATTTGACTTCCACGTCTATGCCGATGGTGAGTCGTCCCAATCGACGATATCATGGGCAATGCCGTTGAACGGACGCATAGGCGGCCTCCTTGTGGATGGGGAATGCTCACTCACACTTCCCTCCCGCCCAGTTCCCGTACTTTACTACCGTCAGAAAAACACTTTATGCCTCCAGTGGGGGGGGCCTCGTGGGTAGTCTTAATTAACAGGCAACGATGAATAATTCCACCTAACTGACGCAGTAGTGGTGCGGTATCCTCTGTTGCGGGTTTCCTCATGACGACCCGAGTATTAATTAAGAGTTTCCGGAGGACTAATGAATCTGTGTCTGTTTGCGTAGGACAGCCAGCCAGCGGCGAGGGAGAAATACACTGGGATAGAGAGTAGCTGGTGATGGAGAGAAGGGGTGGGGTAGGTGTGGAGGGAGGGAGGGAGGCGAGCCAGGGTGAGCGGGGTAGGAGGGGCAGGGGTCAAAGATGTGGCGTCCTGTGGGTGCAGGAGGTGACGGACCTGTCGACGAAGATCAGCAGCAAGGTGCAGCCGAAGAAGAGTGAGGATGACGACGACCCCAGCTCCATGTACCAGGCTGTGTCCAGGATGCCGCACTTCAGACCCCGACCCCGCCAGGTCCACGGGTCCTTCTCTGAGGATCTGAAGGACCTGGACTCCATTGAGAGAAGGGTGCGTATAGACCACGCGCGGGCTGTGGGTCAGAGTTGGTATGAGGAGTGAGTCAGTGAGTCAGTGTGTGTGTGTGTGTGTGTGTGTGTGTGTGTGTGTGTGTGTGTGTGTGTGTGTGTGTGCGTGCGTGCATGTGTTGTGTGTGTGTGTGTGTGTGTGAGAGAGAGAGAGAGAGAGAGAGAGAGAGAGAGAGAGAGAGAGAGAGTACAGGAAAATAAACATGACCGAAAAATTAGAAATGAAAATCTATGAGATTTCTTGAGTCTTGAGAAAATTATGAAGGTTCGTCCTTGTCCTGGCATAAAAACAAAACAACCCAAAAAACAAACAAACAGAAAAAATAAACAAAATAAATACAAAACAAAACAAACAACCAAACAAACACAAAAAACAAGCAACTCCTTCACACCTCCCAAAACAAAACAAACAAACAAAAACACTAACGAAAGAACCACCCAATGTGATTGGATCAATTTCGGTTACAAGTGAAAGTAACGTCTTGAAGGAGCGTGCAGACTTGCTTAAATAACAATTTTCATGTTCATCAACATCCTCATCCTCATCGACATTTTCAGGACGATGATGGTAATTGATGTTATTACCTTGGTGTTCTTATCATAGAAGTTGATACTGATGGTGACATTTTGAGCAATTGGGAAAAAAAAAAAAAAACAGACACAGACGGACGGACAGACGAAGAAAAGCGACATAGAAACCTGATCTTCTCTGGCCCAGACTTCCTGCACTGTCATTGCCTTTCAGGTGAAATCAGAGAAAGGCTACAAGTTCTTCCCGGCCCGAAAGATCATGAGGCGCCAGCCCACACGCCTGCAACTCATCACCACCACTGTCAAGGCTGGCGGAGGAGGAGGAAGGGGAGCAGGAGGAGGAGGAGGAGGAGGAGGAGGCGGAGGGAGGCACGTACAGGGATCCCCCCGGCACCACCTCTACCTACATGGGCGGCGGCAGCAGATTCAGCATCGACTTCCTGAAGGGGGGTCCGGCCCACGGATCCGACACACGCGCGCCCAGATCCTGGAGAGGCAGTCAATCAACGGGTCCATCCAGCTACAGCACTACATCCAGCCCAAGATGGACGCCATGGCGCCGCTCCTCCTGCCTGACCTCCACGGGGTGGGACGGGTTCGTTGAAGGAGGAGCAGCAGGAGGAGGAGCAGGAGGGGGCTACCAGGACCGCTTGGACTCCTACTTCACCTCCTCCAGACTGCCCCTCAACCAGCGGAGCCGGTCCTTCTACGACGCGTCCTCCATCAGCGGCAGGAGCTTCAGGAGCATGTACACAGGTCACAGACCCACGGGCAGCCGCCACCACCTGCAGTCCAAGAGGTCCGAGCGTCCGGCTGTGGGAGCCTCGCACGTGCTGCCCGAGGCTGAGATGGACAATGATGATGAGGGTGGTATGGGGCGTGCGGGAGGGATGAGTGGTGGTGGTGGGGCGCGGGGGGAGGTGCCTATGTCTATGAAGGGCTCCGGATCGGCGGTTCTGAGGGCGGAAAGCCAGAAAGTGTCGTGCTGAGAGATGACTGCAGCTGATGGTGACCTCCGCATGGCGCTGTAGTGTATGAAGCACAGTGTCATGCTGATCTCAGAGCCCAGCTGTTACACACTGACCTAACAGAGAGTTTGATGTCAGCTTCAGCGTCCAGGTGGAATCCAGCATGAACACAAGTGAGAGAGTCATTTAGGCCTCGGGCTCCAGATTGTATCAGACTCTGACAGAGCTTTAGTATCGGGTCAAACATGAAGCAGGAGTGTGTAGAAAGAAACCTGTTGAACGTTTTTCTGGTGGGACAGAATCGATGAATTCTGTTGCGACTAATGATTGAAAATACATAACATTTGTATTCAACGTGATTCAGTCCATCTCTCTCTCTCTCTCTCTCTCTCTCTCTCTCTCTCTCTCTCTCTCTCTCTCTCTCTCTATCTATCTATCTATCTATCTATCTATCTGTCTATCTATCTATCTCTCTCTCAAACAAATTCTCACTCGCGCGCATTGGTGCAAGCACATGCACATAGGGACACACACCCACGCCTGAAAGCGCATTCATTTACACTCTCTCTCTCTCTCTCTCTCTCTCTCTCTCTCTCTCTCTCTCTCTCTCTCTCTCTCTCTCTCTCTCTCTCTCTCTCTCTCTCTCTCTCTCTCACACACACACACACACACACACACACACACACACACACACGCCCCTTACGAAATTAAAACTACATAACTGTAATTTTCTCCTTTTCTGGACCGGTGCATTGTCTACTAGGCACCCGTGCCATTTTCTTCTTATCCCCTTTATCTTCATCAATGTTGGAGAAAGGGGGATAACACACTAAGAGTGGGTGACAGAAAGGTTTAGAAAGAGCCGCAGAAGACAAAGGGGAGTTAACAGATAACACGAATGGCGATTCCTTAATGGCAAAAAAGTTGACGAAATTCTGAGAATCACGCAACCTGTCTCTGATAGTAATATTCATGAAATAGAAGAAGAAAGAAGAAGAAGATGAAGAAGAAGAAGGAGGAGGAGGAGTAGAGCCATGAAAGGCTAAGGACAAAGTTGAAACAATCTAGATTCTAATTCAGGGGGGGGGGGGGGGGGGGGGGGGGGGGGGGGGGGGGGGGGGGGGTATAAAAATCCATTCATCTTCCATATAAACAAGATAAAATATAATCGGTAGCGGCAAAAAAGAATCAACGGAAATCTTTTCTGATTATGTCCAGCATTTTTTCTTTTCGTTCCCGTGGGCTAAAGATCATTATATCCTCTGATCGGTTGGAGGAGTCGTGAAAAGTTTTACTGCCGGGTTTCGCGATGTAAGCCATAATACCCAAGGTACTGTTTGTAGCGCCTAATGGTAGAATGGCAAGGGAACAAACCTGACGGATGCAAAACATTATTAGTTCAAGTTGTTTCCCTTGCTTATAGTATCTCGCAACTCGATGTTATGTGCGACTGTTTTACCACGATGGTAGTTATGCCCAAGAAAACTTGCACAGTGCATACGGTCTCCTCCCCCCCTCTCTCCTCATAGATATTGCATAATATTTTTTATTTTTGCAAAAATATCTTTAGAATAATGCACACCTTCTAAAATGTCAATGGACACTAAAATCATTGCGAGTGTGTTTAAAATAAAATCAAATAAAAAATAACATTAAGAAAAAAAAAAATATCGAAAAGGAAAAAGAGGAGAACTCACACATAAGGCAAACTCTGTGAGAGAGAGAGAGAGAGAGAGAGAGAGAGAGAGAGAGAGAGAGAGAGAGAGAGGTGTCTTTGAGGCAAACACCAACATTAAACAACCAAAAGAAACCTTTTTATTCCTAGAGCCTTACCGTGCTTCACATATGTAATAAACAACAGATAGACAAGGGATAGACAACCGTCCTTCCCCTTTTCCCCCAAAATCACGATTTCAATCTTTCAACATTGACGATCTCATCAATATCACGAACCGGTTTGAGAAATTAGAAGCTGCTACGTGCGCCAGTGCTCCATGAAGCAGAAACTAAATGTTAGATTTCAAGCGTTCAATGTGGAAGCGTCTGACTGGGCGGGCACACTATACCCATCTTATACATCTTGTTCATGTTTTTGTGTTGTGTTGTACTTCACCATTTACTTGCTTTCCCCCTGTCAGTCTATATGACTATACTTGCATGATGAATCAACATTTTTTACCCCGTCAGTAATGAGATATAGAATTGTAACTCTCATCAATACGATCAAAGATCTCAAAGAATCCACACACACACACACACACGCACACACGCATGCGCGCGCGCACTCACACACGCACACAAACACGCACGCACGCACTCACACACACACATGCACGCGCGTGCGCACGCGCTCACACACACACACACACACACACACACACACACACACACACACACACACACACACACGCATGGACGCACGCATGCACACACACACACACACACACGCGCGCGCGCGCGCACACACACACACACACACACACACACACACACACACACACACACACACACACACACACACTGACGACCTTCCATAAATCCAACAGTATATTGGAACGGTGCACTGATGAAGCAGTCAGATAAGATCAGTTTCAGTTACAGTTTCAACAATGAGGCGTCACTGCGGGCGGACTAGTCCATTTACGGTACACCACATCAGCTAAATCTTAATACCACACTACGCATGATTTAAAGCTGATGGATAAATGAATTAATAACTAAGATGAGAGAATTGAAGAAGAGGGTTTTCGTGGCTACGACTTAGCATATGTCTGACCTACGCATTGGCGTAACTCGCTGGTCAAGCTTTGAGTAGATGAGAGAGCGGCAGTAATCCTTTAATTTGGATCTTCCATGGCCACAGACCATCTCGTCTGTATGGGGAGAGAAAAAGGGGGGGGGGGGGGGGACTGAGGACAAGCGGTGGGGAGGGGAGGAGGTGAAACGAGTTATCGACATTACACAAAATCTGATGACTTAAAAAAAAAAAGAAAAAAAATCGAGACAGAGTGGGGAAGAAATGAAAGAGGGAGGGGATGGAGGGAATGAGAGAATGCGTGGTTGGATGGGAATTTGTGGGACGCCAACACTGCACACCTAGGGATCAACCAGCGCCAAGCTTTGATCTTCCTCAGGTCTTGGAGTTTTCATTACTGGGTACATGTCAGATCGCAGTGAGGGCAATTCTAGAAATAAGCCCCTTGGTCCAAACTCCATCCCTTTCCCCATGCAACCCCCCCCTCTCGTCACTGGTCCACTACCACGTGCAAGAGTACTACATGGCAGGCAAGTCTAAAATAGATGCACTGGGGAAAGAAGAAGAAGTAGAGAAGAAGAGAAGAGAAGGAGGAGGAGGAGGAGGAGGAGGAGGAAGAAGAAGAAGAAGAAGAAGAAGAAGAAGAAGAAGAAGAAAACAACAACAACACAACAACAAAAAAAAGAACAACAAAAAGAAGAAGAAGAAGAAGAAGAAGAAAAAAAAAAACAACAACAACAACAAACAGCAGCAGCAGCAACAACAACAACAATAACAACACAACATGAATATGAACGTGAACAAAAAAAAAAAACTGAAACGAGAAGAAGTAGAAGAAGAAGAAGTAGAAGCAGTAGTTGAAGAAGAAGAAGTAGTAGTAGCAGAAGAAGAAAAAAATGAAGAAGAAGAAGAAGAAGAAGAAGAAGACTGAATCTGGGACAGGAGGGCTGTCGTCAGACACAACCGGTTAACCAACTTGTTCCTTGTCCATCAGCACAGCTGAGGAGGGGAGGCAGTATTTTAAGGGCTGAAGTGGGGGAAGGTGAGAGCAAAAACTAGTCACAGACTGGGTCAGCATTGGTCTGCCGCCATTGCCCTTGGCTGTTGCAGACTCGCCGCCCGTCACCGCCTCCATCCTGCTCCTCAGAGCACGCGTAGATGACGACATCGTTGGTGACATACTGCGACTGAACTGGCTTGTATCTGGCGTCGGACACGGGAGGAGGGGTGGGACAGGTTTTCACGGTGGTCGTTTCTGTGGTCTCTGGGGACTCGCTGGTCACTGGGGATTCAGTGGTCTCTGGGGATTCAGTGGTCTCTGGGGATTCAGTGGTCTCTGGGGATTCAGTGGTGTCTGCGGACTCTGTGGTCTCTGGCGACTCTGCAGACATTATTGCCGACATTGTGGACATTATTGTGGTCATGATTCTGGACGTTGTAGACATTACTGCGGACATGATTGGAGATATTGTTGACATTATTTGGGATTTTGTTGACATAATCGTGGACATTATTGTGGATATTGTTGACATTATTGTGGACATTGTTGTGGATATGTGTGCATTAATGCAGACATTATTGTGGATTTTGTTGACATGATTGTGGACATTGTTGTGGATATTGTAGACTTCATTGCGGACATTATTGTGGATATTGTTAACATTTTCCAGACGATTTTTGTGACCTTGTTGTGAAGATTATTGTGGACATTGTTGACATTGTTGTAGACATTATTATATACATTGTTGACACCATTATGGATATTATTGTGGTTCTTGTTGGCATTACTATAGATAGTATAATGGACATGGTTGACATCATTGTAAATGTTTATATGGACATTTTAAAAATCATTGTGGAGATTATTTTGGACATTGTTGAAATTGTTGTTTAATTATCATAGACACTGTTGATATTATTGTGGATGTTGTTGACATGATTGTCGACGTTATTATGAACGTTGTTGACATTACTGCAGATACTGTTATGGACACTTTTGACATTGTTGTGGAGATTATTCCGCACATTGTTGACATTGTTGTAAACATTATTACATACGTTTGTTGACAAATTATGGACATCATCACGGGCATTGTCGACATGACTGACGACATTATTATGGCCATTGTTTACATAATAGTAGACATAGCTGTAAACATCTCTGACATTGTTGTGAAGATTATTGAGGACATTGTTGACATTGTTGTAAACATTGTTATAGACATTGTTAACATTATTGTGGACATTATAGTGGATATTGCTGACGTCATTGTAGACATGTTATCGACATCGTTGACATTAAAGTAGATATTGTTTTGGACATTTTGGAGATTCGCTTGGAGATGATTGTGGACATTCATGAAATTGTTGTAAATATTATTACTGACAGTGTCAACCGTGTTGTGGACTTTATTGTGGATACTGTTGACATGACTGTCGACATCATCACGAACATAGTTGACATTATTGCAGACCTTGTTATGTACATTTTTTGTGGAGATTATTATGGACATTGTTGGCATTCTTGTAAACATTAGTATAATCATTTTTCTGACGTTATAATGGACATTATTATGGACATTGTCGACATGATTGTCGGCATTATTATTGACATTGCTGACATTATGTAGACATTGTTATGGACATATTGACGCTATTTTGGAGATTATTGTGAACGTTGTGGACATTTTTGCAAACATTACTATACACATTGTTGACATTATCATTGGCATTATTTTAGATATTATTATATACATTGCTGTAGACATTATTACGGACATTGTTGACATTATTGTAATCATAATTATGGACATTGTAGATATTGTTGTGGATATTGTTGACATTAATATAGACATTATTACAGACATTGTTGACACCAATGTAGACATTATTGAGAACATTGTTGACATTATTGTAGATATTATTATGGATATTGCTGTGGACAATATTACGGACATTGTTGACATTATTGTAACTATAATCATGAACTTTGTAGATGTTGTTGTGGATAATGTTGACAGTATTCTAGTCATTACCATAGACATTGTCAACATTATTGCAGATATCATTGTCGACATTGTTGACATTATCATGGTGTTACTGATATAATTGTAGACATTATTACGGAGACACTGTTGACATTTTGTAGACATTGTTATGGTTATTGTTGACTTTGTTGCAGGCATTTTTGTGGACATGATTGACATTCTTGCTGAAGTTATTGTATATACTATTGCAGACTTAATAGTAAACATGATTATGGAGATTGTTGACACTACTGTAATCATTATTATGGACAATAGGTAAGGTAATGTTGCTTATAGCCCAGCCGACCGCAAAGGGCCACATCATGGCTGTGGACAATAGGTAACCTTACATGGACAATAGGTAAGGTATCGTAATGTTGCAAATGAATAGATACATAAATACACGAAAAATCAAAGAATGACAGATAGAAACACACAATAAATTAATTAATAGTGAAATATACAAATAGATAAGTAAATAAACAAGAAACCATCAGACAGATAAACAAGCGAACACACAAATACATAAATACATAGATAAATGAACAAATAAACAAAGCCATGAATAAATAAACAAAGAAATTACACAGAAAAAAAATACATGAATAAATAAACAACAACAACAACAACCCGAACGGATCAACAAGTGAACAAATAAATGAATGAATGAATGAATGAAAGACAGACAGACAGACAGAAAGAAAGAATGGAAGAAAAAATACACCCTGGATGTATCTTTTTCTTTCTTTCTTTCTTGGGATGTATATCTTTCTTTCTTTCTTTCCAATAAAAATAAATTGATGAATGGATCAATAAATTCGTACCTACATAAATTTATAAAGAAAGGAATAAGCAAATAAACAAAGAAACAAAGAAATAAATAGATTAATGAACGAATCAATCAATGAACAGGCAAAAAGAATGAGG
>JADBJO010000474.1:195000-210000 GCA_016801955.1 Conus betulinus | reverse complement strand
TGTGTGTGTGTGTGTGTGTGTGTGTGTGCGTGTGCGTGTGTGTGTGTGTGCATGCGCGCACTCAGACTTCAATTCTCACGACAGCCCTTATGGGTGTATAGACGTAATATGGTAGTAATCAGTATTGTGATATATTATGGTGTTTAGACGACACTGTTTGTGCGCCTATATAGACAGCCATTATTGTCTTTTCATAATCAGTTTGCGATATGACTTCGTAGCTTGTCACTGGCAAGCATTTCACTTGTGAATAGTGTGTCCAAATTTGGATCTTGTGTATATATTGATAGCTAATCCGTAAATGTTAATCTTAACAGCTTACAAGCAGCTGCAAAGAAGGAGTTTCTTCGACCACACGACATGCCAGGCATTTTCTGTCTTTTCTCTTTGTCGAGCAGCTTTTGATTGTTGTAATAATTTCACAAGCTTTCCAAACACTGTTATGTTTTTTTTTTTTTCAAATGTTTAAATGAAGCTGATAACCAGCTGCTGTTTATACATTTTTTTTCCATCAATTTGCTATAGATCTTACTCTTTTGGACATATTGGCATATTTGTAGATGCCTGCTAACTCCATTTCGTACAGATTTTATTTCGCATTTTAGCATATAGCACTTTTGATCGAACCATTTCTATTGGATGTTGCTTGCCCTGTCTCTCTCTGTATTTGTGCGTGCGTGCGTGCGTGCGTTTGTTCGTGCGCGCGCGCGCGCGCGTCTTTAAACGACTGTTTTTCATCGTTTGGCTATTTCATATGTTTTTTGTCCCTCAGTACATTTGTGAATTTTGTATTCACAAGACTGGCATTTTCTGTTGGTATCGATATGTCACGTTGTAGATCTCGCTTTGTTTCTTTTAAGAGTGTCCTCACTTCAGTGGTTTTCACAGGTCGTGTTATCAATGTGATCTTTCTGGCTTCAGGTGCATGTGGTGGGGAACAAAGGATGTCGTTTCCTTTATATCTAGTTGCTATTTTGTTGCATATGTATCTAGATGCATGAGGCAGTGGTCCGAATATTCTGCAAATTTTCAAAATTTTATACTATAGGTTGTAAGCAAGTGAAGTAGTTTATTTCACTAAAACCGGATCTCCAAATATCCGACCTTTAGACAGTGACAAGTCGTGTTCAACGCTAACATCAAATCAGTCATCATCCTGCCTTTTGAACAATGCTGTCCACTGAACATCTGTTGTTCACGCAGTCAAAGAAAATATGAGGATGGTAGTGAACAGTGATCACTTCGAGAGTCTGACTGAAGATGATCTGTAGCTACTCCTGTCTTGACATTAAAATATCTACATAGAATTATATTACCTTGAAACAAAAACTATTTCATCTCATTTTCAAGATTTTCTAACATCTTATCTGAAGTAACAAAAAAAGGCAAAAACTCCCATAGTCTAACGGCCCTAGACGGATTGGACTGTCTGAGGTATACCGTGTGCAGGGCATAGCATAATGGAAGGTGGAACCCATCCTTCTCCTTCCGCCTCCTTTAACTTTCCCTGAACTGAATCAGGTACCTATGTACTGTCGGGCAGCCAGAGAGGGGTTTTCAAACTGAAAAGAATCCGACACCACAAGTGGTTCGAACTCACGATAATCGGCTCTGTATACAAAGGCTCTAACCGATTGACCATGAGTCCTGTCTACGCTGTCTTTTCAAACGAAAGTCTGGGAGGGAAGTACCAGCAAGCTATGCGTGTTTCACTTTGTTGTCATTCTGGGCTGGTATTGGTGCCCAAACAATATCACTCTGTGTGTGTGTGTGTGTGTGTGTGTGTGTGTGTGTGTGTGTGTGTGCGCGCGCACGCCCGCGTGCGTTCATGCGTGCGTGCGTGCATGCGTGCATGTGTGCGCGTGTGCGCCCTTTTCAAACTTGAATCTTTTGTGTCATCTGGTCAATGAGCAGCCGCATTTATTTTGATATGATCTGTTGGATTGGACTGGATGAAATGGAATATGATTCATTTAATTTTGGTGTGATTGAGTATGCGTTTATTTCATTTGATATGATTTGATAAGATGGGAGTGGATTTGGATTGTTTCGATTTAATTTGATTACACTGCATTAAATATGTAATCTGATTTAGTTTGACTTCATTTTTCTATGATGTTTATAATCAGATTTAGATTTCTGTTACTTGAATTGATACATTTTGATATCATTTAGTTTAACATGATTTGATCTTATATCATGTGATACAATTCAATTACACTTAATCAACACATTTTGATATGATTTAGTTTAAACATGGTTTGATCTTAAATCATTCGATGCGATTCATATACCCTTAATTTCATGTAATTTAACACAATGATTCAATCTGGGATGACGCTATGATATAACTTGATTCCATTTAACTTCATCCGATTTGCAACGAAGGAACAGGACAGAATTTGATATGACTGGGTCAGACAGTTTTGCCACCAACAATTCACATCTCTAGTAACGTTAGTGCCAGTTTTCTGGGAGCAGCGTTCTAGAGTATATTTTTTCCTCCATGATGACGATTTGAAAGGCACCGGGTTGCAACAATGGCGGTTATTTCAAAGCAACTGACCAGGACTCTGGCAGACAGAGCGATTTCGATTCTGAACAATGACAGGGAGAGGCCGCGTGAAGGCAATCAGTGTGAGTGGCCCACTGAGGCTGGTGTAGAGCTGCTCTCTGTACCTCGCCTTACGCCCACACGCCGATCACGCAGGGGGGGGGGGGGGGGGGGGGGTCGGAGTGGCGAGAATGGGGGATTACGGGCACTGAAAGGCGAGTGGGGGGGGGAGAGTTGTAAGTCCATGACAAGCGCAGAAAAATCGGCGCATAATGGAGAATGGCGGGCGGCGCAAAATAAAACCCATTACAGACATTAATAGGTGAAATATTAAAAAGAGTCACAGCGGTAGTGATGGAGACAGGCCAAAAGCGGTAATGAAATATGAAATCGAGACACGGTGAAAGTGACAGAAACAAACAGTGATGGAAAAAAATATATATCACGGACAAGGAAAACAATTATACGATGACAGGAATAAAAAACACTAATCTGTGGTGGAAATGAAAAACAGTGCAGCAGGTTTAGTGTTACACGTTGTAGTTTTTCAGTGAATCTGATGACGTTTCTCTTCTTCTTCACTCTCTTTCACTGACAGCCTGGTTCTGATCGAATTGAATACAAACTATCTGCTCTGACTGTTTCTGCAGACAGTGGCGTTGGTACAGAGTATCTCTCTGAACACCTTCAAATCTACGCTCCATCACGCTAGCTCCGTCGTTTTTGTTTTTTTGTTTTTTTTTGTTTGTTTTTTGTTGTTGTTGTTTCTTTTTCTCAGATGAATGACTCCTGAGGGCACATGCAAAGATCCGTTTCTTTCAAAGCCCAAAGACTTGGAACACACCCCCTGACAACTCTTAACATTTTGACCCCCTTGCCTCTTGAAAATCTGGCCTGTCCATCTTAACATTATGTGCATCTGTGGATATGTGACATGACTGATTATACAAGAGTGTAAATATGTATGTATGCATTATTGTGCATGTGGGGATGTTTATTTATATATATATATATATATATATATATATATATATATATATATATATATATATATATTTTAGATGTATGGTTTGCTGGGGGCATTTTGGTGTGTATATGTGCAATGCCTCTGTTATGTTTTATGTAGAATATCACGCGCATTGCCTACACGTTTTATATTATGTTATTTATTTCATTTGTAAGGCATCTAACGCCATTCTCTGGATGGCGTACTCTTTAAGCATCCATTTGTTATTACTTTTAACCATGGTGACATATAGATAGTCAGACAGACAGACAGGGAGACAGACAGACAATAACCCTGGTAACAGACAGATGACAAAAAAAAATTTAAGCGACCAGTTGAAACTTAACAACTTCCTCTGTAGACAGAGCTGGTTTCATCGTAGTACGATTGAATTTCACAATCTTTATGGATCGGACATCATCACTGGTCCTTTAAAGGAGTGAAGGTGGACATGGTGCAGACAGCAATTCTGCAATTCTGCAAATACATAAAGACAGAAGGGGAATGGGAGGGATAGTTCTATCCTTGGTAGAACTTTGGTGGGGTAGTAGAGGGGGTGGAGGACTAATTCTGTGTGTGTGTGTGTGTGTATGTGTGTGTGTGTGTGTGAGAGAGAGAGAGAGAGAGAGAGAGAGAGAGAGAGAGAGAGAGAGAGAGAGATGTACAGTCACATGCTCACGTGTCCACCCAACATTATAACTGCAAAATACTCGGCATTCTCAAGCGCAGGAAATTCTGAAAATGCCAACAAAACTCAGTGGAAAGTTAGCAATAGCCTGCAAAATATCGTAATCTTACCTAGAACATGGCAGCAGATTCAACATCTCTTGAACGTCAGTGTTTCATATGGCATCCCTCTCCCTGGTCCACCCCTTTATGCCTCTCTTGTCTCTCCACCTGCCAATCAGACTCCTAATGTACACACACACACACACACACACACACACACACACACACACACACACACACACACACACACACACACACACACGGATATGCGTTGACAAACACACATATACATATATGCATGGTGTTCACACTGTGTAAATTTACTTACACATGACATGGCACCATCACTTGAGTAAGTTTCTGATGTAAAACAGGACACTGGCAACGTCAGAAATGAAAATGAAAAGTTAGAGCGTGAAAATGAAAGACAGTGCCAAAGTGGAATGGAATGTCTGTGGGGAAAAAAAGGTGGATTATTTGAAAGGCCACTCTAAAGGAAACAATACTGCCATTCACGGAGTGCCACGTTTTCAGAATGAGTCATGGTAAGACAGTGAAGAGCGCATATAAAAGATAATTACTGAACATTAGTTTTCTGTTTATGTCTAAGTCGGTCACGTGCACCCTCTTAACTCTAAATCAGACTCTTCAACAGAGGTCAGATGCACTTTTCTTTAAGGATAAAAACAAACTTCTTAGGGCAAGGCGGAAGTTAAAAGACAGTCAAGTCTTCGATGGAGAATATTTCTCTGTGCGATTGGTGGAAATGTTGAAGAAAAACTTGTTTCTCATCTCAAGCATGCCAGGAGCCAAAATCTTCATTGAAGATGTCAATGTGGCCCAGACAGACATGATGAGATTGTTCAGTGGAAACAGTGGCCTAGCCATTCCAACGATTTTATTTTGTTCAGTCTTGGCTAAATAACAGGAAGAAAATGTAAACAATCCCTGTGTGGTCGAAACCTGCACGCTTCAAATCCACAAATAAAAAGGTGAAGTGTTCGTGGAAAACCCATCGATGTGATGGAACGCGTGTCCCTTGTGTGTCATATGTGTTATTCGTGTGCATGCTATAAAAACCATGTTTGTAAACTAAATCGTGTCAGCAAAGTGAACATAAACTTCTAATTCTACTTGATGAAATGCTAAATTGTTATTTGATTCGATTATAAATTTCATGTATTCCAAGTGTGAAGTTGTGGGATACATGCAGCAATTTAGCAGTGGGGAGGGAGAGTGTGACAAAGGGTGGATAATGTGACTAATGATGAACCAGCTAGTGACATGATAAGGGGAATTTGGCAGGGAATGGCGGCAGTGGGGTGGATAATATGACTGGAGTCAATTAACACGGAGTCATGAGATGCGGCAGTGGGGAGGTAGAACATGACGATGGAGTGAACTCTGTGACAGGCGACAGAGTGCAGGGAAAGAGAAATCACAGTAGGGAGGACAGTGACAGAGTGTATGACTGTGTTAGAAGAATGGAGTTCAGTGCATGAATAAATGATAACGGGTATGAACTGAAAAGAGAGGGGGTTACAGGGACATGCACATGCTGGATAATGGTATCTCCTATCGGGATGAAGTTTTTAAAACAATCACCAATATATTTTCATTTCTTTATTCGAAGACTTGTGATTTATTTTTAAAATTGTGCTGGTTTTGTACGATTTGTTTCTTCACTTGTTTATGCTTGTATGGTTGAAACTTTGTACAGATATTTGATCTGAATCTTATAAATAATCATAATGTTGTTTGTGAAGCCTGCGGTCAAACTTGCACGGCATGGAAGACGTTCAGAGGGTGGGGATGGGGGGGGTGGGATAGTAAGTCCTGTTAAAAAAAAAAGCTCTGGCAACTAATATGCAATGCCTACGATGCGACAGTCACTACTGTTTGTTTTTCTTGGCCAGCCAAGATTTGTGTTGCTTTTCTAAAGACTTTTCATATATTAACCTATGTTCCACTAGAGCAATCACCATATGAGTGACTTTAGTAAAAATGGAATCAATATGCTGGAAGAGAGGGTTGTGGATATGCTGTGACTGTCTGGTGATGTTGGTGCGTTATTATGTGGAGATTTAGATACAAAACGTCAGGATCGTTCCTAGAATGATGAATGAAAATGACTTGTATATGAATGCTAACAACAGATTTTTATAGCTGAAAGACACTGCTCTCAGGACAAGACACTAAGACGTATGGTAAAAATTATTAAGCTCATGCTCTGTATTAAGCACGTACATTCTCCATGGACTACGTTGTGGTGACCTTGATGGCCACTTTACGTATGTTTTTTGATCATGGAAGCAGTGTAATTTGGGTGTGTTTTTTTTTAGCGACTATAAATCTTTTTGAGACATTTTGAAAAATATTGATATTATATATTGGAGAAAGAACTGCATCAAATAATTTACCCCTTGTACTGTGCATTGAAAAAACAAAAAATGAATAGATAAATAAATATATTAATAAAACGTGAAAGAAAGAGATTCAAAATACATCAAAATGAATACACTGTTCAATGTTGTTGAAAAAAAGAAGAACAGGTCTTCTTCTAAGACCAAAGTGTTACAAGCAAGTGAACAAAAACCGCAAGAAATAAAGTAAGACATCCCAACGAACTACAGCCGAGAGGATGTCATAAAAAAAAAAAACTGACAGCAGACTGTTCGTGAAGCTTCAACTTACGCATCATGCGAGCGAAAATAGCAGGGACATTTTGAAGACCAAAAGGCATTCTAGTCCACTGAAACAATCCAAAAGGAGTCTGGAAAGCTGTCTTATGCTTATCCCTCTCTGACATAGAAATTTGCAAATAGCCTTTTGTGAGGTCGATCTTGACAAAATATCGAACCTGTGAAAGTAGACAAAATAAATCGTCAATATCTGGGATGGGCTCAGAATCAAAGACAGTAACTTTATTTAGTACACGATAATCTACACAGAAACAAATGAAACCACCAGGTTTGTTTACCAGAACAACTGGGGCACTATAAGGTGAAGACGAGGGTTCAATAACATCGAGATCCAACATGACCTGAATTCCCTCTAAATAACCTGTAGCTTTGTGAAAGGAAATGGACTGGATTTGACCCGAACAGGGGCATCAGAAGACACGTTTATCACATGTGGGTCAACATTTGTAACATTTCCTGGTTTACATGTAAGGACATCGGTAAATTCCAGACACAGCAGACAAATTATCATTCACGTGAACATCCTTAGAAGACTCTCCTTTCACAGAAAGGGTAGGAAGTTTCACTCCATCATCACCAGCTCCATCGACAACTCCGACAGCAGAGTAGACACAGAACAACACACAGCAGGAAATGACGAAGTCACAGAACTATGTGAAGTGAAAATAGTGACACAATCCACAGGAAGAAGATAGAAGATAGATCACTAACTTGCTTAACAGACGATACAGATCTGGAACATCCAAATTAGTGGAAACATTACATCTGTCCACATAGAGTGTTAACATACTGACATGAAAAACCTTTGATTTGCCATCCATATCAATCCTGTAATTGACTAGAGAGCATTAATTCTCTTGAACGACAAAAAGACCTTTCCGAGAAACTTTCAACTTGTTTTGTTCCTCAGTCAACAGAACATAAACATTGTCACCAACAACAAAGGAACAAGGTTTACCCTTTCTGTCGGCAAACACCTTGTATTTGTCAGTGTTGTTGTCAGCCGTTTGCTGCGTAAGTTGACAACTGTCAAAAATCCTGTTGTGCGAGTCAAACACATATTGATACACATTTTTGTCATAAGTAGTAGCAGTAGTACCTGTCCAAATGTTTGCTAACAGTGAAAGTGGACCACGAGGAGGATGACCAAACAGAAGTTCGAAAGGCGAGAACCCTAACGTCGCATTCGGCAATTTCCGATATGCGAACAACAAGGCGGTTATACATCAATCCCAATCCGAGGGACGTTCACGGCAAACTTTCTTTCAGCATTGTTTTCAACTTGCCATTAAAACGTTCAACCATACCATTAGACTGCAGATCGTATGGTGTAGTGGTAATCGAAGAAATCGATAACAAACGGTACATTTCTTTCATCAAGTCCGAAACGAACTGGGTACCACAATCAGTGAGTATTTGCGACAGCAAACCGACCCGTCAAAAAACAGAAAGCAGGGCTTCTGCAACGGTCACGGAATCAATACGTTTGAGTGGAATGGCTTCCGGACAACGAGTAGCTGTGTCCACAACAGTAAGGTTATACCGATGGCCGGAAGACAAAAGGCTTTAATGGACCAACGAGATTGACGGCAACTTTCTCGAAAGGTACCGATATAAGCGGCATTTTGTGCAACGGCACACAAGGTGCACGATTATGGGCCATTGTCTTTTGACAAATGTCACACGACTGGCAGTAGTCAGCAACTGACTTCGTAACTGCAGGCCAGAAAAACGAAGAGAGTACACGCTGCAGTGTTTGCTTAACACCACAGTGACCCGCAAGAACAGAATCGTAGGCGGTATGAAGAACAACGTCACGCAAGGCTTTGGGGACAACAACTTGCTTGATAATGTACCCGTCCTTAGGGTATAAGCGGTACAAAATGTCAGAGTCAGCTGCGTAAGTAGGAGATGTGAAGGAATGTCACTAACAACAGCGTATCACGCAAGTGTGTCAGTGAGTCGTCACGTCTCTGCATAGTCACAAGCTCATTCGGAGTTAACCGAAACAGATAATTCAGGGACAGGTAGCGGTTTGGGACTTTGCTTTTCCAGCTTATTCTGTTGGCGAGTACTGACAGCACAGGAACAAAAGAACCACCTGAACCTGAATAAGAAAAACTGTGACAGGGTTATCAGTCATACAGGCCTTGACCTGACCCGAGAAACACGTTGTACAGACATCAGCCAAAGCCAAAGGAAAGACTTTGATCTGACCACTAAGTGAACGACTCTTCCCGGCACTCGCCAGTAAACTAACTATCCTGAACAAAAGAACGGCGTACACCAGCGGTAGTACAAGAAGTATCCCCGAGAAGCGTAGCGTCAAAGCCATTAACAGAACATTTCTCTATCAAGACACATCTGTGAGAACATGATGAGAGACCACAGAATGCTCAACATTCCTTTTGACCTTAGTCTAGGAAACCTGGGCAGTGGCAGACGGCTTTAGAAAAAAATAAGGACACTCAGAACGAATATGGAACTGACAACCACCGTATCAACACAAAGGGTCACTTTTCACATCTGTTGTTGAAAATTCTGGCCAAAACCAGAACCACGGCCACGACCGATTTTGCTCCACAACGGCGAGATAACTGAGACCGATTGTCAAATGAAACACCTCTCTGTGGCAGACCGAAATTTGAAGAAGGCGCCAAATGCTGTTGACGCTGGTAAACCTGATTATATGAACCACGACCAAATGAATTTTGACCACGGATATTTCTAGCTTCCCGTTTATTTCCAAAACCACGGAATGGTTGGAAACCAGACGAAACATTGGCCTCGAAAACAGAATCTCACGGTTTCTTTGTAAAATGTTTTTTTCCGGATGAGCAAATTTGTGCTGGTCGGTCAAACGACACATCTCTGCCGAAACTTTCGATTGAACGTTCTTTCAAGAACATGGCTAAGTCTTTGGAAACAATTTGTCAAATTTGGTCACGCAGGGCTAAATCATGGAGAGCAGGAGAGCATGAACACTTTTAACTTGTCAGACAATTCAACCCATCGATCCAAAATATGGGCAGTCCAAATCAAGAAATGCAGAAAAAAGGTCAAAACTGCTGGAACTGAAACAGTAGGTTGCTCCAACCTAACCTGCAGTGAAGTTTTTGGGTTTCAAGTTCCTGAGCTCTCTTTTGCTGCTCAACTTCAAATTCTTCAAGTTTAAACTGTTGTTCCTGAAATTTTTCTCTCTGCTCGTTCTCAAGGTCCAACTCTCTTAGCTTAAGAGTTTGTGTCTTTCTTCCTGTTTAATCCTTGCTTCTTCTTGTTTTATTTTTGCTTCCTACTGCTTTAACTTGAAAGCTTGCTCGGGCTTCCTTCCAGTTTAATGCTAGAGCATGTGCTCGCTCTCTCTCTCTCTCTCTCTCTCTCTCTCTCTCTCTCTCTCTCTCTCTCTCTCTCTCTTCTGCTCTGTCTTTATGCTTTGTCTTTATACTTTTCCTCTCTCTCTTTTTCCTTTAATTGAACTTTCGACTCTTTTTGTTCTTTTCCCTTCTCCTTCAAGTTTACTTTCAATTGCCTCATAGCAACAGCATGTTGTCTTTCTTTTTCTCGAGCAAGCTCTTCCCTATCTTCACACCGTTGTACATAATTAGCCTATTTCTCACCATCAAGACCCAATCGTCGGCCTTGACCCATATACGCTTCAAAGGACGACAAACTGACTATCAAATAGAAACTTGAGAGAAAAAATAAAAATGTAATGGTAGTAATAAAACTAGAGACAAAACAAAATCAGTCAGCAAAACCAAGGAGGGGTTCAAACTGAAATGTTTACCGATCAGAAAAAAAAGAAAGAAATGCAGACGGGATTTACAAAGTTAAACACCCGACACGGCAAAACAATCAAGCAGCAAACAAACAAACACAAGTAAGTAATCATGAAGGAGCGAACACTGTTCACTTTGAAATGATACCCAAGGAATACAGTAAAGGGAAAACCAAATGTTTTCCACCAAGCAGACAAGACAATGCAAAAATCACATATTAAAACAAGCAATGAAATAATGACAGACAAGCATCTAAAAAGAGGGGAGAAACACAACTAACCACAAAATACCATAAGTAAAATATGACAAATGAATATATACAAAAACTAGATAGGAGCTTATGGGTGGAGAAGGTGGAGAGAATTTTGAAAAGACAAGAGCAAGAGCAAGAGAGAGAAAACCGAGATAGCTTTAAGCAAGACGTAGAGAAAGAAGCCATCTGGCAGCACCCAGTGGCGACTACCACCCGTGTCCTGGGGACCAGGAACTTACCTACTGAACAGAATAAGACAAAAAAAAGTCACCTATAATAATCAATAATGAAACAAATAAAATGGGAGGGGGGGGGGGGAGCGGGGTGTTTGGCCTACGGCTCCAGTCCCCTCTCTAGGCGAGACGGAGAGCGGGACACAGGAGACAAAAAAGGCAGGCAGAAGGAATCTAAGGGGTCAGCTAGATAGAAAGAAAGGGGAGGACAAGCCCCTCCAACTCTTGCGCCTCCTCCTTTGATCGTAGGAGGAGTGAGAGGTGGGAGCAACTCGTCCTGGTGTTTGGAAACCAAAGACAGTTTAACTAAACACAACCAACAAACCAATGTGTGGGGGCGCAAATGAAATGAAAGCAACCAGTGAACAATGTAATGAAAACAAACAACGCAAAACTAAGAGAGAGAAAGCCAGCCTCCTAGATCATCTAAACAGAGGAGGGTGAAGAAAAGGAAATTCTACTCATTTACTCCTGACCACCGAACACGAGACTTCGGGGTCACCACTGTCACACAACTGTACTCACCTGCATACACCATAGATACACAGAGACGTCGTGATCATCTGCATGCAGCGCACAATCTCACTCCATTTACTCAATATAAAGATCAAGCAATAATTTTTCATTTCTCCCCTCTGGTGCAGAACATAAAACATTTATACCAGAAGGTTTTATTCACTCTTGATCTTCTTTAGGTATTTGATAAACCTAATAATGCAAAACTGAAAAAGTGTGTGTGTGTGTGTGTGTGTGTGTGTGTGTGTGATTTTTCTACTGTTTCAATTTGTGATGCTCACATCACCGATACAAATCACGAATTCATTCAACGCCTTTCGTGACTATTTGTCCCTTTTCACAGTTAGGGTACCTTACAGTTGCGAAATTATTTCATACCATTCAAATCCAGCAGTCCATTTACACAAGAGGGCGTTTTACAAATGACAAAAAAAATCTAGCAGCGTCTTTCACATTCTAAAAAAAATTAGAAAACATATTACATTTTTTTTTTCCGTTGCGCCGATTAATCAGGTTGTCATCCTTTGATAAATGTTGTGTTTTCTTCACAGTTTTTTCCCCCACCTGTTTACACATACATCTCAAAAGGATGTCTACCCTTTTTGCAAAACTTGAAGGTTTGTTACCACAAAACATCTCAGACAAATATATATATATATATATATATATACTGCCTTTGAGAGTGTAGTATTCTTCCATCCACGACAGCGTAATTATATGGTTCCTCCAAATTTATGAGAATGGGTCGTGTCAATCTTGTCTGGCACTCAGTCTAACCAGCCTCATGACCGGCGTAATTTTGATTTATCCAATCATAGAAAAGGGATTCTCGTCGTGCTATCCGCACAAAACTCGCCAAAACGAGTTTGGCAATACAAATAAGCTTAAGACTTTTGTCTAAAAAAAAAAATGATGATAACTTTTCTTTTTCTTTTTTCTTTATTCTGGCAGGTCCTCCTTAGCTTGACCCACGTCATTTCCAGTGGCCTTCACCTCAGCGTCGACACTTTCCTGTGCCAAGTCTGCTTTGGTCGACCCACTTTCCGCTTTCCTTGTGGATTCCAATCCAGTGCCTGCATGGTTACATTGGATACAGGCTTCCGTAGCGTGTGGCCGATCCATCCCCATTTCCGTTTATCTCAGTTTCAACTGGAACTATTCTCATCCTGTCCCACAGTTGTTCGTTGGAGATGACTTCCAGACACTTGATGTTGAGGATGTTTCTGAGACATCTATTGATGAATGTCAGTAGCTTGTTGGTGTTGGGTCTTGGTTACCCGCCATGTTTCTGAACCGTATAGAAGAACAGACTTCACGTTTGTGTTGAAAATCCGGATTTTGTTGCAGAGTGAGAGGGCTGTTGATCTTCCAGATCTGGCGCAGGGTGTTGAAGGCGTGTCTTGCTTTGTTGATTCGGCATTCGATGTCTTCATCTGTCCCCCCATCTTTACTGACTACACTGCCCAGGTAAACAAACTTGTCAACTTCCTTGACGTCTTCTTGGTGAAGTCACACTGGATCTTGCTCTCTCTCTCTCTCTGTTCTGCCTAATTTTTCCGCCAGCGCTCTCTTTCCCTATAGAAATCCTTGAGTGATTCTCAGATAAAATTGATCAACGACAGAATCCCCTTCGCTACAGTTCAATCCTAGAAGACTCAAGTATAGATAAATGATTAACATTAACGTTTTCCGTTGTCCGTTCATTTACCATGCGCCCTCCTTTTGACTGAGGCGCATGACAACAAGATATGAGTTGATTTCTTTTCATATGATTTGTTTCATTTCAGTTTGATTGGATTGCATCTGGTATGTAATTTAATTTAGTTTGAGTTCATTTTTGTATGATTTTATGTTTGGATATTAAAGATTTTATTTGAATTTATGTAATTTAGTATCTTTTAATATGATTCAAATACACTTAGCATTATTTGTGTGTGATATGATTTGACATGATTCAATTTGATATGATCAGAGGGGTAGCTTTGCCGCCATCCATTCCTACCTCTGGCATACTTTAGTGCCAGTTTTCTCCATTGGTGAGGACTGAAAGGCACCAGGTTGCAACAATGGCGGTTATTTCAAAGCAACTGACCAAGACTCTAGCAGACAGAGCGATTTCGATTCTGAACACCCAGTGCATTTCCGAACAATGACAGGGAGAGGCCGCGTGGAGGCAATCAGTATGAGTAGCCCAGTGAGGCTGGTGTAGAGCTGCTCTCTGTACCTCGCCTTACACCCACACGCCGATAACGCAGGGGGTCGGAGTGGAGAGGATAAGGGATTACGGGCACTGAAAAAGGCGAGTGGGGATTTGGTGGGGGAAGACTGCAAGTCCATGACAAGCGCACAAAAGTCGGCGCATAAACGGAATGGCTGGTGGCGCAAAATAAACCCATTACAAAAATTAATAGATGAAATATTGAATAGAGTCACAGCGGCAGTGACGGAGACAGGCCAACAGCGGTAATGAAATATGAAAAAGAGAAACAGTGAAAGAAACAGAAACAAACACGACAATTGTGGCAGAAACAAACAAACAGCAATGGAAAAAAATATCACACACAAAGAAAGTAATCATACCGTGACAGGAATAAAAACTTGAATTTGTGGTGGTAATGAATAATGGTGCAGCAGTACTGGCGTGACAGAAGGTGAGTGACACAGTTGTACTGTTCTCCGTTTCAAAACTTGGTGGATTTGTCCTTGGGTCCCACTCCATCTTGTAACGATGATTGGTTAAAATGTGTTATGTGGGTTTTCAGTTCATCTGCAGAATCGGCTGATGTTTCTCCTCTTCTTCATTCTCTCCACTAGAGGTCTGGTTCCGATCGAATTGAATACAAACTGCCTGCTCTGACAGCTGCTGCTGTCAGTGGTTGCTGGTCCAGAGTGTGTCTATGAACGCCTCCAAATCTGTACTCCATCTGGCCAGCTCTATTTTTTCTTCAGATACACGATTTCTTTGGAGAGTTAATACTGACAGAGATCTTTCCCTTTCAGAGCCCAAGGATATGGAACAGACTCCCTGACAACCCCCTTACACACTGTTACCCTTGCCTCTTGTAATCTGGCCTGAAAACTCATCTCTCAGCAATAGGTCTGGTTGTAGAATGTCCATTTGAACAGTAAGTAATTGTGTACACAGCGACAAGTCTGATAATGTATATGTGTATAATTATATATGTATGCGCTATCGTAAAGGAATATGCATATGGTATGCTTTTTTGT
>JADBJO010000474.1:175000-192500 GCA_016801955.1 Conus betulinus | reverse complement strand
GTGTGTGTGTGTGTGTGTGTGGGCGGGCGTGTGTGAGACAGACACCTTAAGTGTGTATGTTTCTAAACTGTAATGCTAATATGAATCATCACTGTTCTTGTTATAAATAATTCTATATTGTATATGGTGCTTTATGCAAGCATCCTTAGTATATTCAGTCCCTGAAGGGAAAAGTCTGGATGAAGAAAAATTATCTTCTTGCTTATTCTTGGGAATAAAAAACAAAGTCAATCTGTCAATCAATCATCAATCAATCAATCAATCAGTCAGTCAGTCAGTCAGTCCTCTCCCTCTCTCTCTCTCTCTCTCTCTCTCTCTCTCTCTCTCTCTCTCTCTTGATAGGCAGTAGGCCTTATTAGATAATTGATGTTTTACGTTATAGGCTACTTTTATTTCATTTTAACATTCTAGTGTTTTTTTTACACTAGACAGGTTCTGTTCTTGTTTGTTTTGATTTGCTTTGTGTTCGTGTTTGGAAGTTTTCAATTGTGAACGATTGTATCTGTGTAGCTGTTGGGGTACGAACTCGCATTGCAATATAGCCAATTGTGTCGTATCCTTATTTGCATCATAAAGCGGTTGTTGAATCATATTGAGTCAGAACACGTTAATGGTGTGAGGAGTCAATGCACTTTACCAATGGCGTCGTCCATCGTAAATCTTCATCGGAGCGATTTAGCCGCTGGTGCCACCGTAAGCAAGTCTTTCCTAACCCCCACGTTATCCAAATTTAATCGTTCCACGCTCCCAGCACACCCCCCCCCCCCCCCCTTTCCCCCCCACAGGAAATGGAAAGCTCTAAAGTATTTTCACCATTGTACGCGACTTCCTTCCGGCGTGGGAATGTTCGGGCTGCACAGTTGTGAGTTAGACCAGCCTTGCCTCGCCTTTCTTTTTTCCTTTTTTTTTTTTTCTTCCTTCCAGTTTCTACTTTTCCCTGACCTGTTACTAATTTTTCCACATCTCTTACTGCGTTTTCCTATCTGTTATTACTTTTTTTTTCCCCTTTATGTTACAGGTTTTCCCCCCCTACCAGTTGCTACTTTTTCCCACCGGTTGCTTCTTTTTTCCTATCTGCTACTACTTTTTTTTCCCTATCAGTTACCTCCTGTTTTCCTATCTGCTACTACTTTTTTTTCCTATCAGTTTACTCCTTTTTTCCTATCAGTTACTCCTTTTTTCCTATCTGCTACTACTTTTTTTTCCTATCAGTTACTCCGTTTTTTTCCTATCAGTCACTCCTTTTTTTCTATCACTTACTCCTTTTTCCTATCCGTTACTCCTTTTTCTATCTGTTACTCCTTTTTTTCCTATCAGTTACTCCTTTTTCTCCTATCATTTGCTCCTTTTTCTCCTATCAGTTACTCCTTTTTCTGTGTGCTATTCCTTTTTCTCCTATCAGTTGCTCCTTTTTCTCCTACCAGTTATCCTTTTTCACCTATCAGTTACTCCTTTTTTCCCTATCAGTTACTCCTTTTTCTCCTATCAGTTACTCCTTTTTTCCTATCTGTTACTACTTTCGTCTTGCTACTTTTTCGTATCTTTTTCTCCTATCAGTTACTCCTTTTTTCCCTATCAGTTACTCTCCTTTTTCTCCTATCAGTTACTCCTTTTTTTCTATCTGTTACTACTTTCGTCTTGCTACTTTTTCGTATCTTTTTTATTTATCAGTTACTCCTTTTTTCCCTATCAGTTACTCCTTTTTCTCCTATCAGTTACTCCTTTTTCCCTATCAGTTACTCCTTTTTCTCCTATCAGTTACTCCTTTTTTTCCTCTATCTGTCAGTACTCCTTTTACTACTTTTCTTTTCGTACTACTTTTTCTATCTTTTTCCTATCCTATCAGTTACTCCTTTTTCTCCTATCAGTTACTCCTTTTTTTTCTATCTGTTACCACTTTCGTCTTGCTACTTTTTCGTATCTGTCTCCACTTTTCCCCACCGGTTACTATTTTTTCCTATCTGTTATGACAACTCCATGCTTGTTATTACTTTTCCTGTCTGTGACTATTTTTTCTGTATATGTTTCTATGCTTTACCTACATGTCACTACTTTTCCCCTTCCTGTTACTATTTGTTTCATCTGTTGATACTGCATCTACCTGTTACTACTTTTCTGTCCGTTACTAATGTTCTCTTATTGTTACTACTTGTTACCACGCTTTATTCGTTTGTCCTGTTTACTACTGTTCTCTGCCTGTTACTACTTTTTTTTTTTTCTCTCTCTTTCTACTTTTCATTATTTTTTTCTCTCCTCTGTGTACTTTTTTTTCTATCTGTCATAGCTTTCTCCTACCAATTATACTCTCCCCTACCAAGTACTACTTTTCCCTACCGATTGCTAATTTTCCCAGGCTTTTTTTTTTACCTGCTTTTCCCCTTTCTTATCATGACTTTTTCTTACCTGTTACTACATTTTTCTATCAGTTACTGATTTTTTTTTTTCTGTTTATACTTTTCCTGCCAATGACCACCTTTTAACGTTTTTAAAACCATATTTTTCATGACTTTTTACATTTTTATACTGTTTGCTTATTACATTTTCCTACTGTTCGCTACGTTTCCTTTCCTGTTACTACGTTTTATAACGTGTTAGGACTTTAAAAAAAAAACAACATCTTGTTACTTTTCCTACTAGTCCCTAATTTATCCCAACTGTTATTACTTTTCCTACCTACCACTTCTGCTTCCGACCAGTTCGTAATATCCAGTCTGTCAATACTGTTCCTTATCTGTTACCCATTTTCCCCCTACATTTCCCGATCCAGTTACTGGGCTTCCCTATCTGTTGATAATTTTCCCAGCCCGTTCCTACTCTTCCCTATCCGTCACTGATTGTTGCCCTACTTCTACCTTTTCCTACCTGTTACTATTTTTTTTCCATGTCTGTTCTCTACCCCCACCACTTACTGCACTTTTCGACCTGTCATATACGGTCCGATCCGTGTTACCTGACATCTCGGCAGAACATACTTGTGAAGTGATCCCTAAAAGTTTGATCTTGTCATACTTTTCCCCCACCAGTGACTATCTTTTTGGTTACTACTCTCCCCTGCCGCTTAGTACTTTCCCCCTACACAGGTTACTAATTTCCTGTACCGGCTACTGCCTTTTCCTTCTTGTTACCACTCTTCCCTCCCAGTCATCACTTTTGATAATTTGTCCTGTTTGCACTTTTTTCCCCCCTACACGTTACTTCTTTTCCCTGTTCGTTACTCTTCTCTGGTGTTCCTTGTCCCATCAGCAGCATCTTTTTTTTTCCAACCTTACATGATTAGTCCTTCTTATTGCTGCTTTTTTTTTCATACCTGTGCTAGGTTTGTTTTTTTTTTTCTCTGTCTCCCACTACTTTTCCCACCTACTACAGCTTTTCCAATCTGTTGCTACTTTTTTTTCTTTTTTTTCTACGTATTACTATTCTTTCCCACCCGTTACTATTTTGAATTACTTCTCCCTACGTGTTACTATTTTTTCCGTACCTGTAGAGACTGTTTCTCTGCTACAGACAATCCCCCTAACTACAACATTATTCTCCTACCTGCCATTAGGTTTTTTTAAAAAAAAAAATTATTTATTTATTTTATTTTTTTTTTTTTTGCTCATGTTCATATTTGTTTTTTTCCATTTTCCGACTCGCCTCTCATTTTGCGACGTTTTCCATCATTTTTCCGACTTCATTCAAAGTCTTTCTGATTCTTCCGACGTTTTTTCTACTTCTTCCAGGGTTTTCCACTTCTTCCCACGCTTTTCTACTTCTTCCAAAGTGTTTCTACCTTTCCGCACTTTTTCTTTACTTCTTTCGACGGTTTCCTACTTCTTTTTCACGTTTTTCTACTTCTTCAACGTTTTTCTGTTTTTCTTTTAACCTTTTTCTGCTTCTTGAATTTTTTTCAGCTTCTTCCCTCGTGTAACCACTTTTCACACATTTTCTTAGTTCTTCTTCTAAAGTTTTTCTATTTACTCGAGCATTTCCTACTTCAACCAACATTTCCTACTTTCTCTAATGTGCTCCTGCTTCTTCCGACGTGTTCTCATCTTCTTCAACGTTTCCCCATTCATCTCACGTTTGCTTGCTTCTTTTCACGTTTTCCCTGTTTCCTTTCCCCGAGTCGGGAGCAAAACAGTCTTCAAAACATTACAGATGTGTGGTCATGGTCTAAGTGGCGGTAGTCGATGTACACTGATAAATAACTTGATTTTGCGGTACCACCAGTCAGGAGCAAAACGTTCCCCAAAAGATCATTACAGGCGTGTATCGACGATCTGAGCGGCAGTCAGCCAAGAGACTCAAAAACCTGTCACGTGTTTCCGTAAGTCAGTCAGGAGAAAACGGTTTTCAAAACATTACAGTCAGTCGTGGACACCCCCCCCCCCCTCTCCTCTCTCTCTCTCTCTCTCTCTCTCTCTCTCTCTCTCTCTGGAGACACGTTGTGGCCTAATTATACAGCTCGCTTCGACTCTCGGATGATTACCTCCCTTTCCCTTTTCACCACCACTCTTCTACTTCCCCGAGAGTGAAGAAAACGTTGCCGTGACTCCGCTGCCGGTAGGCAGTTCACCGTTTCCGACATCAAGATACTTTCGCTAGCGAGGGCTGTTTATTCCACGGCGAAAATGGCCTTGTCCAGATTCTACAGAGGGCTGGTTGCCTCCAGCAAAGCCTGGAATCGCCTCCCAGCCCCTACGTCAAACCAGAAGCTCGAACCCGACATAGCGAAGTATCCGCTCAGATCATGGGTCCGTGGTATCAAGGTGACCACACGCCTGCAGCAGGTGAAGACAGGTGACCACACGCCCTGCAGCAGGTGAGGACAGGTGACCACACGCCTGCAGCAGGTGAGGGCAGCTGACCACACGCCTGCACCAGGTGAGGACAGCTGACCACACGCCTGCAGCAGGTGAGGACAGCTGACCACACGCCTGCAGCAGGTGAGGACAGGTGACCACACGCCTGCACCAGGTGAGGACAGCTGACCACACGCCTGCAGCAGGTGAGGACAGGCGACCACACACACGCCTGCAGCAGGTGAGGACAGGCTGACCACACGCCTGCACCAGGTGAGGACAGGACTGACCACACGGGAAGACAGTCACCCAGATGAAGCTGAACACACGCCTGCAGCAGGTGAGGACAGGCGACCACACGCCTGCAGCAGGTGAGGACAGGCGACCACACGCCTGCAGCAGGTGGGACAGGACACGTCTTTTGCTCACGGAAGACAGTCGATGAAAAGAAAAGACCCCAGCTTTCTCCATCCCCCCCCCCCCCCCCCCCCCCCCCCCCCCCCCCCCCCCCCCCCCCCCCCCAAAAAAAAAAAAAGTTTTTATGTTTGTTTTTGTTTTTGCTTTGCTTCGCTTTGCTTTAAAATTTTCCCTCGAAAGAGAAGTCTTGTTTCACTGTCACACTTTTCCGGGAAAACTGCCCTGTCAGAAGTGGACATTGCTGTCGATTTTCAAAGAATTGCTTTCACAAATATGATTACTATTTGTTAACAATAAAATCTTTAAAAGTCTTTTCCTTGAAAACAAAGAAAATAAACCGCAAAGAACTGAAACTGAGCTCTAAACACAAATGACCTACCATTGGAATCACAAACAGTTTTTTTTTTTTCACGTTAAATCTGCAGTCTCCCCAGGGAAAGAGCTGATGATACATTAGTCTGTTCCACAAGGCGGCTCACACACAACACTGTACAGAAAACGGCTGGACAACAATGGAGACGTGCCCCCAATAGAGCAACTGCACGTGGAACTCGAAACGGAGGCCTCGCACAAGGACCTTTGACCTAACCGTAACTACAGTTCAGATATGTACTGTCCCTTCCCTCCCCATTCCTCTCGCACCCATCTCTAGACCCCCACCTCCAGTCCCAACCCCTACAACAAATTTCGTGTAGCTGATAACAATGCTTTAGGATAACTCAACCAAACGCAATACAACACAATACACCTGACACAACACAACACAACTGATTGTACTACAACATACCACAATAAAACAACACATTTTAATACGGCCAAGCCCAACACACATCGCAGCCCCTAAATGGCCAATATGGTCGGCTGACCATGAGTAACATGAAATGGAATACATCAATACACAATATAACATAACACAAACCATAGCATACAGCTTACCATCCAGTTGTTTTCGCCCTGTCACGGTAAACGTAGAGGTGAGCACGTTGTGAAGACAGAAACCGCTGCAAGTGAACTGCGGATCCATTATCTAATTGAGGCAGAGAAGTTCCCTCACTCCATCGGGCAAACTCCATTTCCTGTCGACAGCATCAGTTAGCCGCGGCAGTTCATCGAAGCTTTCTTACACAACGGAGAAACGGGATGGCGGTTACATCACAAACATCTAAGCTGTGATTGAAATCGATTACTGACCTTTTCTTTTCATCTTCTTCTTGTTTGTTTGTTTTTCAATGTCTTTGCTTTCATCCCTGTTCTTTCTAAAGCTCTAGGTAGGATTGCTATCCCTTATTCATTTCACTGCTCACTCGAGCAGTAGGTCGATGTGTCGGGGCTTTCAAGTATGAAGCAGGGGCTGTTCATGACACGCGTACACGCGCGCGTGTGTGCGTGTGTGAGTGCGTGCGTGCGTGTCTGTGTGTGTGTGTGTGTGTGTGTGTATGTGTGTGTGTGTGTGTGTGTGTGTGCGCGTGTGTGTGTGTGTGTATGTGTGTGTGTGTGTGATTGCGTGCGTGCGTGCGTGTGTGTGTGTGTGTGTTGTGTGTGTGTGTGTTTGTTTGTGTGTGTGTGCGCGCGCGCGCGCGCGCGCGTGCGTGCGTATGCGCGTTCGTGTGTGTGTGTGCGCGCGCGCGTGCGTGTGTGTGTGTGTGTGTGTGTGTGTGTGTGTGTGTGTGTGTGTGTGTGTGTGTGTGTGTGTGTGTGTGTGTGTGACAGACAGAGAGACAGACAGACAGACAGACAGACAGACTGACAGACAGAGAGACAGAGAGAAGAAACGAAATCTTATTTTACAGAGTAATCAGATAATGCAAATATGAATACCTTTTTTTCCACCGTGCCCCGGGGCAAAAGAAAGAAAAAACTCAAATCAAGGTAAATACACAAAAGAAGAACAAACAAACAAGATTCAACGCTATTCAATGCCAATGAATTGCTGTCAACATCGCTGACAAAGGAACGCAATGGAAAACATGTGACTATAGGGTTAAAGCGGTAAGGCAGGGGGAAGGAATGGGGCGGAGGTACAGATTGGGATTGAGGGGAGAGGGTGGCCTATAGCAACTATGTATCACACATATCACGAAAGGACATTAGCTTGAAATGGGAGAAAAAAAATATATATATTCGCAAGTATACGTACATAAGTGCATGTATAGAGAGAGAGAGAGAGAGCAGAGAGAGAGAGAGAGAGAGAGAGAGAGAGAGAGAGAGAGAGAGACAGAGACAGACAGACAGAGACAGACAGACAGACAGAGACAGAGAGACAGAGACAGAGAGAGAGAGAGAGACAGAGAGAGAGAGAGAGAGAGATAGAGAATTTGAATTTATAATGCTAGTTATAATTCCCCACACTTCCCCCTTTCTTCTTCATATTGTAGTCTTTGAAGGGATGCGAGGAACTGGCATAATGCTTTGACCTGGAAGCGGAAAATCGGGGATTCTCGAACACTCACAGTGCCAGGGTGTGTATGTACTGGTGTGCGGTGTACTGGCACTGAGTGAACGATCGATTCTCATCCCAAACGCTGCAGACGCGATCAGATGAATCTTCAACCTACAGCCCAGGGGGACTAGGGGGTCACGACGACGGGTTCCCTCCTCCTCTACAGGTGGACCCGGTGCAGACGGATCTGTCCACGACACAGTCCATCCGCATCGACCCGTACGACACCATTCTGACCGGTGGGGTAGAACTAAAAGGAGGGGGCTTGGGGTGATATAGCGTCAGCAGCGCCACGGGCATGTCGCCACTGAATGGGGGTCATGGTCACCCAGTCTCTTCACGAACAAAACCTTTACAGAATGAACTTTTCTCACTTACACAGACACACACACGCACACACGCACACACACACAACGCACGCACACACGCACACACTCACACACACACACAACTACACACACACACACACTATGTTCGCACACACATTCACACACGCACCACGAAACGCTGAATTGACAAACGTCTACCTCCCACATTCGCCACACACACACACAGGACACGCATTCAGGACACTGCCATCTGTTTACCGCCCGCGCGCACCACACACATACCAACGAACACGTATTCAGGACGCGCGCGCGCGCACCTCCCATTACACACCACACATACCAAGGACACATTCAGGACACTGCCATCTGTTTACCTCCCATTATTCACCACAGATACCAAGGACTGTATTCAGGACACTGCCACTATTTACCTCTATGTTCACCATCGTATCATTCAACACAGTACACCAGGACACTGCTGAATCTGTTTACCTCCCATTATTCGCCACAGATACCAAGGACTGTATTCAGGACACTGCCATCTGTTTACCTCCCATTATTCACCATAGATACCAAGAACTGTATTCAGGATACTGCCATCTGTTTACCTCCCATTATTCACCACAGATACCAAGGACTGTATTCAGGACACTGCCATCTGTTTGCCCTCCCATTATTCACCACAGATACCAAGGACTTGTATTCACGACACTGCCATCTGTTTACCTCCCATTATTCACCACAGATACCAAGGACTGTATCAAGGACACTGCCATCTGTTTTTACCTCCCACCATTTACCGCGGACAACGCACACTATACACAGGAACCTGCCGCATCTTTTTTTCCATCTGTTTACCCCCTATCATTCACCATAGACAACAGGGGTTCATACACAATAAATATCCACCCTGTTGTCTTTTTTTTTTTTTTACTTCTTATCGGTCACTAGAGACAACAGGGACTATAAATTTTGGTAAACATGACCAGCGCACATGCATCTGAAGGGAGAGAATCTCGGATTCACACTTTGTGCCTCATACACTTTTTTTCCCTCCCTCCGCTCCCGCTCCCTTGAACCACAAGACGAGCGCTGGTCTTTCAGATCAAACAACACACCGAGGTCCCCTGTGTACCACGCGTTTTGCGCACACAAAAGAACCCACAGCAATGGAGCTGTTTGCGGGGAAATTTTGTAGAAACATCGAGTGTAATAGATCAACTTTACTAAAGCCAGCCGGAAAATAATGTGTGGGTGGTGCTTCACTCTAACTGGTCAACAACAATGTGTCCCGTCACAAATTAATTAACGGATGATGCTGTACTACGATAGGGGCAAAAACAGTACATTCATCCTGTAAGAAAATAAGCTATAGGTGGTACTGTGCTGTCAAAACAATGCACCCAGTAGGTCAACAATGACATAGCAAGTCAGAAAATAAAACATGGGTTGTGCTGTTCTCTGATAGGTCAACAACAATACATCCGCCGATCAGAAGATGATATATGCGGTGCTGTACTAGGATATGTCAACAACAGAATGTCCAGTCAGAAAATAGTAGACATTTGATGCTAACTGAAAGGTCACCAGCCAGAAAATAATGTATGAGTAAAGCGGTACTATGATAGGTCAATGATGGTGTATCCATAAACTCCCGTTCTTTTCTCTGTGAACAAGCTGTTAATTTTGAACTAAACTCTGAACATATCACAGTTCACACCCCTATTAAACGTTAGCTTAGCTGCGCGTATCTTTCCTTCCACACGTGTTAACGGTAAACTGTGCTGAAAACATTTTTCTGCTCAAATGTCATCTATAACCTGCACATCTCAGTGTTCACCCCGTGCTGATCGTTAGTTATACTTTGTGCACCTCTCTGGTGCCTTAAATGTTAACTAGACGTTCTACCTCTGCCTATCCACAACTGTAAAATGTTGGATATGATCTTTACATTTCTCTGACCAACAACTGTCAAATGTTAGCTTTACTTCCTTTCTGTCCGACACTTGTGAAATGTTAGCCACTCCACGTGCATTTCTCTGTTAATTACCAGTTAAATGTAATCTACAATCTGTATAGCTTTACAACCACCATTAGTTAAAATGTCAGCTATAATCTGTAATTTTCTTTGCGAATCACTTGTTACATACCAGCTGTATTTTGTACAATTCTCTGTACGTCTTGTGATAACTGCCAGAAGTTTGTACAGCTGTCTGTGCACTTCCTGTTAAATATTAATATATTTTGAGCAATTCTCAATTGAGCCATTTAAGCAAATGTTAGCTTTACTCTGTACATCTCCCTGCTCATCACTATCACAATGCTAGGTATACTCTGTACATCTCTGTCCATCGCCCGTTAAACGACAGCCATACTCTGTCCATCTCTCTGTCCACTACCTGTCAAAGTGTTAGTCATGATAAGTGATATCTCCACCCCTGTTAAATGTTAGCTTTACTCTGCATATCTTTCTGTCCAACATCTGTGTCATACTAGTTTTACTCTCGACATCTTTGTGTCCACCACCTCTTAAATGTTAGTGTCACTCTGTGCATCTTTCTGTCCACCACCTGTAAATGTTCGCTCTATTTTGCTCATTTCAATGTGCAGCATCTGTCACAATATACGTCTCTCTAAATTTCACCTGTTCAATATAAGCTGTGCCTTGTTCATCTCTCCTCATCCACTACCTGCAAATACTTCCTTTACATTTTTCCTTCGACCACTTATTAAATGTACGGTATACATGTGATGATGATGATGATGATGATGATGATGATGATGGAGAAGAAAGGGAGAGGATGGAAGGAGAAGGAGAGAAGATGTAAGAGAGAGAGAGAGAGAGAGAGAGAGAGAGAGAGAGAGAGAGAGAGAGAGAGAGAGAGAGAGAGAGAGAGATATGTCAGTTACTACCATATGTGACAGGCCCAGGCTAATGCCAGTTTCTGACTGGTGACTTAGGCTGGTTTCCCCTGATGGTAATTAATGGGTTCTTCTTGAGACAGGATTGTTTTCTACCTGCAGCGTGAAGTGTGATGATTACAAATACAGAGACGTGGGCAGAGTACCTGAACAAATAGGGCAGCGGATGACTGACATCACTTTAACTGAAGCACTTGGTTGATGTGAAAGTATAGACTGGAGTCTGCTATAGCTACTATCAGCAATCAAATAGGCTGGCCTACACGCCTGAAAGCAAGTTTGGGAATGTAACCAGCTGCCGTGGCGAAGTGGTCAGCGTCACGGACTCCCGCTGGGAGGTCGTGGTTCGATTCCCATCAGCGTCGTGTGGGATTGTTCTGCCCCGACCGGCTCCTACCCAGAGTTGAGTTTGCTGCGGACTCAGTTGGGAAGACTGGGACCACACAGTCGAGTTTCATTCACTTAATGGACGCGTGTCTGAGAGTGCTGCTCAAATTTCCTGACCAACACTGCAGGTGTCTGTATCTTTCGGGCCTGGTTGACGCCGGGATATACTATGAAAGGAAGCATAGGGTACAGCCCTGTCATGCAGTCTCAGACCGGAATGGGAAATATGTAGCACCATCTTCATCATCCTCATTCTCATGCATCAGCGCTTTAAAAGAAAGTCTCAAATTCTGTGTCCCATCATGACTGCTCTCATGGTCACCTCAGTTTCGATGTCCTCTCCATGTCTGTGGCCTTGGTTTGATCCCGTCGGAGTCCATGGGGGCTGTCGTTGGGTGGACATGGTGTGCGCCCTCCGGAGGGAGCGCTCATTCACGCCGGCTCCGCGACTAAGCAATCATTGTCGTCGGTAGGAGACTAAAGAGATGATGTCCTGCGTATATTGGATCAGAACAGGCGCCACTGAACACCACCGATATAGTTGTCTATATATATATATATGGAGAGGGGGGGGGGGTAAAGATGAAGAAAATGGGAACATAAAATTAAGAAAAATATAAATATTATTGTTATTATATCATAAAAGTGAAAACCCTTCGCTAGCTACATGAGGGAACCATCGTTATCCCTCTCAAAGGCAGATGTGTTGGTATCGCTTACTCCTAGGCCTTTTGTCCGCTGGATCTGACTCATCAGGGAGACACAGCTGATTGTGTCTGTGATCTTGGCGTCAAATAGAGACACACCACAGTCCATAACTTTGTGGTGTTCTCACCACCAAAGCTTCAAACAAGATGCCAAGCATATAAAAGTACTCGCAGTTTATCCGTTTTGGGCCGTTATAGCCGTAAGTAACGACTATTCTGGAAAACATCGGCCATCATCTGTGACCCATTATGAACATACCTACACACATTTTCATAAAGATCGGCCAAGTATTTTCTGAGATATTCCATAAAGAAGAAAAAACCATTATGGGCCGTTATAGCCGTTAGTAATGGATATAACGATAAAATAAACATCGGGCATCATCCGTGACCCATAATATACATACCTACAATTTTTTAGAAAGGTCCCGTCTGGGAGGTCGTGAGTTCGAATCCCATCAGATTCATGTGGGTTTTTTTCTGCCCCGATCGGCTCCTACCCAGAGTTGAGTTTGCTGCGGACTCAGTTGGGAAAGACTGGGACCACACAGTCGAGTTTCATCCACTTAATGGAGGGAGAGCTCACTCACACCGGCTCCGCGACTAAGCAATTATTGTCGTCAGTAGGAATTTTCTGCCCCGACGGATCCTGCCCAGAGGTGGATAAATACTGGAGGTGTCTGTATCCCTCGGGCCTGGTGGACTCTCTCTCTCTCTCTCTCTCTCTCTCTCTCTCTCTCTCTCTCTCTCTCTCTCTCTCTCTCTCTCTCTCCATCTCTATGCCCTCGGCGAGTTCGTGTCGAGGTCGCTGATACTGGAAAGTGCATGGGGACTGTCGCTGGACGGACGTGCTGATGCCTTCCAGGGAGAGGAGAGGAAGCTCACTCAACGTTAGCTCTGCGACTTAGCCATTACTGTCGTCAGCAGGAAGCTTAATAGGCGGTCTCCTTCATCTGTTGGTTCAGAACAGGCACCACTGAACAGCACCGAAGCGACTCGGCAACAGTGCAGTGCCTCTTCTGGTGGGTTGTCTCATCACAACTTGACATTGACTGCTCCCGGTGGTGATCACCAGTGCTGGGACAAGAGCGGGACAGGCTGGGGTGTGGCTGTGGACGGGGAGCCGCGATGAGTGGCATGGGGGTCATGCCGCTGAAGTGGCGAAGACGATGAGACAGAAAAAAAAGGAGAAAAATATGACAAACATAACTCTGTGAAGTAAATGACATCAGCATCAGTACCAGTAAATACCCATTATGATGGTACAACAGTTACAGTATAGATCAGCTTATGAAGTAAAAAGCGCTAGAATATATACCACTAAACACCCGCATTTGTTACAGAATAGTTTTTATAAAGATCAGATTGTAAAGATGTGCGTGTGTGAGCGCATGCGTGCGTGCGTGCGTGCGTGCAAGTGTGTGTGTGTGTGTGTGTGTGTGTGTGTGTGTGTGTGTGTGTGTGTGTGTACAACGTTTTAGTGTAATTGTCCAC
Source organism: Conus betulinus (assembly GCA_016801955.1). Taxonomy (NCBI): domain Eukaryota; kingdom Metazoa; phylum Mollusca; class Gastropoda; order Neogastropoda; family Conidae; genus Conus; species Conus betulinus. The sequence continues at coordinate 179,020 of JADBJO010000474.1, read as the reverse complement.
TTTTACTCCAGTACCTCTGCGTGAAATATGGAAAAAGCCGATCTCAGAAACTAGGATACACATGGGTGTACGCATGCTTAAGACATTTTGACGACAGTTCCGTTTCTTTAACTTTTCTTTCAGAACTTCGTCATTCGTTTAATGATTTGCTCACGTACACTTTCTTTACTTAAAGAAGTACTTTATTTGTTTCTTTTCTTTTCTTGTTCTTCCTTTCCTTCTCTCTTTCTCGCTTTCCGAATTCGATGGAAAAAAAAAAAAACACTGAATGTATAAAACCCGGCGCATACTCAAACGAAAACAAAAGCAGACCAAATGAAGAATCGACTGGAACTTACAACAACGCGGACATCTTTCACTCTAGTGTGCTTCACACAAAACCGCCCCAGGACTTCTGACGTATTCAAACGGAGACTATCTAAATTTCTTTTATCTTTTCACACACACACACACACACACACACACACACACACACACACACACGCACACACACATACACACACACACGCACGCGCACGCACACGCACACCCCCACCCATACACGCATGCACGCACGTATGCATGCTGCACGCAAGTGCTCGAGCACGCACGCATGCACGCATGCACGCACTCACACACGCGCGCGCGCGCACACACACACACACACACACACACACACACACACACACACACACACACACACACACACACACACACACAAATTGTGGACCATGTATTCCATTTCTATAACATCTGACGTTAACTCATGAATGAGAAGAGGGAATAAACTAGAACTGCACACATCCGCTTTGTTTACACTTGAGGTACATTGATTGTAGTCAGTCAAATACACACACGCACACACACACACGCACGCGCGCGCGCGCGCGCGCGCGATTCGGCAAACACAAACACCACCAAGAAAAAGAATTCAAGTGATAATTTCTGGCACTCACCTGAGCATGTAAAGTGAACTATTATACACGATGAATCAATACAGTAGCACAATCGTACATGGATGGTGAGCGCACGCAGCAAGCCCTAGCTGTCACACAGGAATACTTGCCTATCATACATCTGAGCAGTTTTCCATGGACGCCAGCTTTGAAACGAAAATGCCGAAAACTAGTTAGTTCTGTTCACATAATGAAATGCTTTTTCAGAGTCTATGAAAGCAACATGCCACTTACGATTTAAAGAAAAATATTTTTGCACAAAAGCCATCTGAGTCGCCACAAAGTGAGGCCACTGCGGGAGGAAATGTACACAAATCTGAAATATAAGCGCCCGAATTGGATAAAGATAAGTGATTGCGTGTGTGTGTGTGTGGTTTTTTTTTAGTTTGTTTGTTTGTTTTTTGTTTGTTTGTTTGTTTGTTTTTTTTTTTTTTTTCGTTGTCCTAAGTGTTTTTTGCATTTTTGCCTGAAGAAGACCTGAGAGGTCGAAACGTGTCGTGTCGTGTGTTGTCTTGTGATTCGTTTATCTACTTTTTCTTTTTTTTTTTTTTTTTTTTTTTTTTTGGCGGTGCATGATCACTTACATTTCAAACTTATATCATCTACAGTTGAACAGTTGCGCTTAAATCCTGCCACACGTTCGTCGCTTAGATTATTATCTTCGACCCACGTCTGTTGCCTGTAACTGATAATAGTGTAGTTCAATTTACGGCCAGCCTCACTTGAAGAAATCGTTGTATAATGGCAGAACAATACATTCAGTCCAATGTTCAGGATAAGTTCCCTTATCAAATAAAGAATTTGAAAAGGTTATAAAGAAGTTTAAAATTAGACCGGTTTTGCAAACATAATTTAGCGGCTCGCTCGCTAATCATGTCATGTGGCCTAGAAGCTTTACATTGCTTTATTTGCTTAATCAGAGCAAACGTTACTTCCTGTTTCGAAATCAGACATTTTGAATACCTATATCTTCTCCTTTATCCTTTATTTATCTTGATCCCATTAAAACCCATCGCTAGGATCTATGTCCTTAGTTAGCAGTGATTCAAAATGGTTTCGATACTATAATCCTATTCGCTGGCTGTCTCAGTTTTCATGAAATTCAGAATACATTGTTCTAAAATTCTGTCTGCTTTTCTACAGATGCAATCAGTTAAGTAGCAACGCGTTATTTAACCTCTTTCTGTTTCTGCTTTGCAAATATTTGTGCTCCTGTCTTGCTCTACAACAGCAATTACAATCTTCGTCCGTGTGTGTACGTTTACATTTTCTAAACAAACTACGAGCTTCCTTTTTTGTCTTGTGATTCGTTTGTGTACGTTTTCTTGTCGCTTCGCTATTGATACATTTAAAAATTTGTTTAAATTTCCGCCTGCAGTCGCCTCACTTTGCAACACAAGATCTTCATTTTCATTGTTAAGAAATTCAGTATCAAACCAGTCTTTGGATTTCAGATTATTATTAACCCTATATCTTTATCTACACAATCTGTAGCAACTTTAATACAGGTATTGAAAAAACTTAGCATTTTGATCTTGGGCCGAATATGAGAAGATACGTGGTTTCTCGTTCTTCATTTTCACTGTCCTAAATGTTACTTGTTTTTGCCTGAAGAAGACCCAAGAGGTCGAAATGCATTGCGTTTTGTCCTTCATTTTGTTTGTTTATGTCCTTCGCGGTAACTAACCCACTCTCTTTCCAAATTCTGCTTCTTTTTTTCGCCCCAGTGACTAAATTTTGAAACTAACATTCAATGCTTCATTTACTTTGACGTCAAATAAGACCAACTGCACAGTTGATTTTGTCATGAATCCGTCGTGTAAAGCTTTTTACTTAAAAACACATCAGCGCACTCTTCTTTTCCTATGAACCCTTCCATTGTAAAACTTTGACAGAAGGATTTGTCTCTAAATTGACATTATCACTACTATAACTCGAACAAAGTTCCACAGACATATGGTCGGAATCGAATCTCTCCGACATTCGTAATTTATATGAATCGCACAAGAAAGCAAACAAATCGCACGACATAAAAAAAAGTTATCATTTACACTGCATCCACTGCCTAAAACGTACGTATAGCAACCTTGCCGGTCGCCGTGAAGAAGAAAAAGAAACACCCAAAGGTGCTGGGAAGGACCCAGAGAAGCACTGTCTTCACCTGCCTTTAGAGCAGTCCTGTACCACCCTTGGAGGCCTGCGCTGTGTTTACGATGGGTACAGGCACGCGCAGGACACTCCATTAAGATATCAAGGGACATAACTGCTCTTGAACAGAGGTAAAATCAGACTACAGGACTCATAACAGTCTTAAAGCAGCAGCCCCCATGGGCATACCAGCCCGTATTTCATGACTGCAGAGCCCACCGGCGAAAAACACCACCCTCCAGCTGTCGAGCACACCCCACAGACCCAAACACCCTGCCCCACGTACGTATAGCAACCTTGCCGGTCGCCGTGACACTTACCGTTAAGAATCATATATCAAATAGACTGCACATATTCAACGTGAATTTGCCATGATTATTCTATACAGAATCCTCAGAAAATCGATTGGCACTAAAAGGATGGCTGATTTGTTGAAAATCCAAAATACCTGAAAGTCCTTAACAATGGTATGTAACCTTATTTGTTCTACTGTTCAAAGTCCCTCACAACAATACATACACATCTGTGCAAACTAACAGACAACTGGATAAGTTATTTTCCAATGATGCAATTCTGTTTTCAGAATCAAAACATGATTGATATGGGGAACATTACAGAGGCACGTATACTTACAATATATCTTTGTCCTGCCAAACAATTTCTTATCGATAATTAGTGCACCAAAAGCGTTAGATTTTACATGAACTTCTTTGACATATGACTTACGTATCTTTTCATGTGGCACGTAATTCCACCTGATCTCCTCACTTTGACTGTAGATTTCATCGCATGTAAACAAAACGTTTTGAATCCAGTGAATATACAAGGTTTACATTTATCAATGAATGATTTACCTAAAAAGATAAAATTAAAAGACTAAGTTATGTCACACACACACACACACACACACACACACACACACACACACACACACACA
>JADBJO010000474.1:165000-167500 GCA_016801955.1 Conus betulinus | reverse complement strand
ATTTCTGCTCTTCACAGTCAACCCACCATACCAACACATAAATGAGAAAGTTAGAACAGATTCCAAGAAGCATGAATAAAATGTCCGAAGAATGTCAGTATTCACATGAAATGATCGCAGCTTGCGAAGACAATATAATCTGGTTTGACATTTTTTGTGGACATACTCAACATGGGATTTAAAATTCAGCTTATTATCTATAAAAGTTCCTAAATATTTGTATGATTCAACACGTTCTACTTCAGCACCTTTGATAAAAAGTGGTGGTACAGCTTTTGGATTCTTTCTAAAATCAATCAACATTTCTTTCGTTTTTTTGTTACATTCAGATCAAGATAGTTATGATCGCACCAGTCAACAAATCTTTGAACCTCCTTGAAGTAAACAGAATCAGAGTTGGAAAGATCCACAAGTGCTGAGTCATCTGAATATTTAATGTACAAAGTTGAATCACTTCCTGAACAATCATTTGTGTACAGAGTAAAAAGCACTGGTGATAAAACAGTACCCTGGGGTGCGCCAGTTGAAATGACTCTGGAAGACGAAACAACACTTTGATATCGAACAGACTGTGTCCTCTGTGTAAGAAAATCAATTATCCAAAGAATGAGCTTGTTACCCACATTTATGTTAATGAGTTTCTTTGCCATCAGATGTGGTTGTATGGTGTTGAATGCTGATGAGAAATCAATAAAGAGAATGCGTACAAAGGAGGCAGGTTTTTTTCGAGGTGTGAAAAAAAAAGCATGATGGAGAAGTGTGAGTGTGGCATCATCTGTTGATCTGTTCTGTTGGTATGCGAACTGAAACGGGTCTTGGTACTGTGTAGTATCTTCTTTTAAAACATAACCGAGGACAATTTTTCAAGACATTCATTGCAACACATGTGAGGGCAACTGGTCGGTAATCATTTAAACAGCTTGGGTTGCGTTTTTTTTTTTGAACAGGACATACAGTGGCATTTTTCCATAAAACAGGAATTATACATTCTCTAAGTGACCAGGTAAACAAACGACTGTAAACATAGGAGAGCTGAGAAGCACACACCTTCAACAATTTTCCACAGATATTTATCAGGGCCCATTGCCTTTCTCACATTTTTAAACGTTTGAAAAAAAACTGAACATCATTTTCCTCAATCACAACAGAATCACTTCCATCAACATCGTTTTTTTAACATTGCTTTGGAGTTCTTCCTTCACTTCCTTTAATTCTTTACTAAAATCTTTATCATCAAATCTACAGTAAAAATCGTTCAGCTTTTCTGCAAATTGCTTCTGTTCTTTTGCTGTTTTTTTTTTTACTAATTTTTTTTTTGAACATTTTTGGTTTGAACCTGATAAACCTGATAAAACCTTTATTCCTTTCCATGCATCTCGCATATTTCCATTCTGGAACATGTTTTCAACTTTTCTCTTGTAAGCTCTCTTTGATTCTTCAATCTCCTCCGTTTGCAGTTTCTTTTGTACACTTACGATCGCTTTTATTGCCTGATTGAAAAGCTCTTTTTTTTTCTCATTTAGAGTTATTTTCAGAGATTTTGTAACCCAAGGTTTGTTGTTGGGAAATATTTTGATAGTTTAGTTTTAGTAGGTACAATCATGTGTTCAGAAAGAAATGTAGCTGGAAATAACATCGGTGGCTTCGTTAATGTCAAAACTAGAATTCAAAAACAAATTCCAATCTGTACATTCAAAACAAGCCTGTAATTCATCAACACTTTCTTGTGTCCAACACTGCACTTGCTTTTTAGTGATAGGTTGTGTTTTCACTTTTGGTCTGTAAGCTGGCAAGAGATGAATGGCATTGTGATCAGACTGACCAACAGGGGGGGGAGCTGAACACACTTGTATATGCAGATGGTATATTACAGTAGCACAAGTATTTTATCCTTTCTTGTAAAACATGACACATACTGTTTAAAAGAAGGCAGGCTTGAATTGAGGTCACAGTCATTAAAATCTCCGAGGATAAAGCACGGTGCGTCGGGTGACATGGCCTGCAGAGCGTGAACAGAGTCCGTGATTTCTGCAGCTGCACGTACAGTATTTGCGGATGGTGGCACGTAAACAACAGTCATGAAGAGCTGTCCGAACTCACGTGGCAGGTATTTCGGTCGCAGTGACACTGCTAAAAGTTCAACGTCACGCGTACACACTTGACGACGCACTTTAACGTTCTCACTGTTACACCACTTCTCGCTCACGTACATACACACCCCTCCCCCCCCCCCCTTTCGCTTGCTTGCAGTTCATCAAAATTATTGTTCTGTGAAACTGGTCTGATCGATCGACGTTGGCTAAGGTGGTGGTGTGTGTAAATTGTCATATCCATGACCGCGTTGGTAGTTCAAATTGTTAATTTGTGATGTGGATTGGGACTGCACGTGTGTGCGAATGTGAGGGTGGGGTTGGTGGAGTTTGTGTGTTTGTTTGTTTGTTCATCTGTTTTAGATGGAAGTGAGTGTTGTTTATTTAAACGAGCGCGGGTGTGCGCGTGT
>JADBJO010000474.1:137500-160000 GCA_016801955.1 Conus betulinus | reverse complement strand
CCAGTTAGATCAAGCTGTTTTTTTTGTTTGTTGTTGTTGTTTTTTCGAGTAACATGATTTAATGTCACGTAAGTCAGCTAGAAGGACCAAGCTATTGCTTTGCTTCGAGTAACGTCATTTAATCTTCTTTGATGCGATAACCGTCACAGTGATGCTTTTGTGAAGATGTAAGAGTTTTTAATCTTCATTACTTCATCTCACAACCTCTATCATGGGTAATCGTCTTCTGTCTCACGAATTGTATTTCTTTTAAAATCATTATTGTTATACTTTGATACAGTTGCGACTGTTGTGACAGCTTGTAAACTACGATAATATGTAATGGGAATCATCATCATTTCATAAGAGGAAAAAATGATTTAAAAAACTTGTTGGTAATTGTTTAAGAAAAATCGACTTTTGATGTCTTTCTCATTCTTTTTTCTGGGTCTCTTCCTTTTTTCTTTTTTTTTTTTTTTTTTTTTTTTTTTTGGGGGGGGGGGGGGGGGATACGTTCCTTGCTTGGGATTTTTTTTTTTTTAGGCAGCCTGTTCAAGTTTATCTTAACGGTCTTTGTCATTCAATTCTATTTTTAACTTGTCATGTTTACAAAGAACCTTTGTTCATTTGGTAGAGCGTTTTGCCTGCAGAACTATTGGTTGTGAGTTCGAACCCTTCCTAGGATCAAATGTTTCGGTTAAAAAAGCCCTCTGTCCAGCCGGTAGTAACTGGGTACCTGATTCAGATCAGGAAAGGCTAAAGGCAGCGGAAGGAGAAGGGTGAGCTCTCTCTTCTATCATTTCATGGCCCTCACACGGTGACGGTGAACCTCTGACAGGTCACTACCCCTATGGCCATAAGATCATGGTACTTTAACCTTTAACCCGTCATTTGTTGTCAGTTAGACAACTGAATTCGTGATAAATAGTTTTGAAAGATCCATCCACCTACGGAATTTAGCAGTTGTCTTCCTACTGTATTTTAATCTCTACATTAAACTGTTCGTTTCTTGTAAACTAAGCATTTGTGTGAGTGCGCCCAAACATATCTTTAAGACAAAAAAGGAAAAAACAGGACCATGATTCCTGGTTAGCATTGACTATGCATCAATTGAATAAGGAGTGTTCAGATGATGTTTTCAAGTAACGACTAACAGGAGAATTTGCAAATGCAGCTTTATGATTTCTAATTGAATGATCAGATTATTCAGATGAAATAACGTTGTAGATGTTTCCTGTTAATGTCTAAGTGAATTCGTGTGGATGTGAATTCCAGACGATGGTCTAGTGTATGGGAGAGATATACGGAATTTCTGCGAGCCAGAACTGTTTTTCAGTCTCATGAAAAGGACATTAATGTAAAATGGCAAAGTATTTCTCGGCATCATAAACATAAACAATGCTTTGTTGGATTCATATTTCATGGCTTACTTAGTGGAAGGATGTTTAGCGCGTTTTTTTTTTTATTTTGTCAGAAGTACGGCCAGGATGAATAGCTTTGCTCTACATCTAGGTGAAGCTTTCCTGGAGATATCCCATGGATTTTTTCATTATGCCACTACTGAAGGAGCGTTCTTAGTTCGGAATGAGTTATGAGATCTAAGTTTTTGTTTGCAGAACAAGATTAGGAAGGAAAGAGGGACATATATATGTACTGGATTCTGATATAGTTTGTGAAAACTGAGTAACAATGTTTGTCAATGATGAAAAAGAAAATGGACGTTACAAGTGTCATGAGTGATGTTTGTTGTGGAATGTTGTGAATCTGTACGCTTTTTATGAACAAACGTGTTCATTGCCTTCCAAACACCTGTGATCATCTGACTGAAGTACTCCCATTTGGCAATTTCATCTACACCTGACACAAAATGTCTCTGTACTTTGTATTCGTGAAACAGATTTGTTTCCTTGAGGTGGCAACGAACTGAGAATCATGTGATTCTGTAGATAACCATGGGCTTATCTGGGGTTGCCTAACTCGGTTCTAATGTAGTGGTGTATTTATGACGGTAGAGAATGTGTGAAACCAGAACGAAAGTGCTTCTCGACGCCTGTGTATTTGAAAATTAACTCAAGTGAGGGAGTGCTCATGTCAAAGAGTATGCTGTTTCACTTAGCTTTTTGACCGAGCGGAACTGAGCGATCGTGTGGCATTTGGATGGTGGTTTGGAAGTCTGAAGTGCAGAATGAACAATGATCACCAATGTCAGAATGTACCACTGAAACAGCTGATACTGCTAATTTGTTGTTCGTGCTTAAAGGATCGATGGGAAGCATAGCTGTTTTAATCATCTTTGTTATTCTCAGTACTGATTGATGGAGAGCATGAAGTGACAGTACACTAACTAATGGAATTCATGACGAGAGAGAGAGAGAGAGAGAGAGAGAGAGAGAGAGAGAGAGATCATTGATTTATCATCTTCATTCACAAGGGTAACAGGTATGCTGGAAGATGTTTTCCAAGTGCCCCTTGTCCCTTCAGGGACTAAAGATACCAACACAGAACACTATTACGCAATGCAGAACTGATTTAATATAACAAGAACAGTGATTGTTCGTTTTAGTGATAAAGAAAATATACGTACACACATTAAAAGTGTCTGCCACGCGCGCGCGCACATACACACACACACACACACACACACACACACACACACACCCACACACACACACACACACACACACACACACACACACACACACACACACACACACACACACACACACACACACACACACACACACACACACACACACACGCACACACACACGCACGCACGCACGCACGCACGCACACACATATGCGCGCGCGCACACTTGCACGCACGCACCCACGCACGCACGCACCCCTCACCCCCCCCCCCCCCCCCCCCCCCCCCCCCCCCCCCCCCCCCCCCCCCCCCCCCCCCCCCCCCCCACACACACACACACACACACACGCGCATGGTACGCGCGCGTGCACACTTATACAAACATTCACACATATACACGGGTATATTGGTAACGTGAGTCAGGCGGAGCGTGATCATCCCTTGGGAAAGTGGCCGATAGGCTGTGGAGCAGGCCAGGATGCAGATGGAATCATGTGGAAACAACCATGCATCCATTCAGATAAACTTGTTACTGACAAGCAAACTGCGACCACCAGTCTTCGGTGCCCGTCTTTTGTATTTTTTGGAGAGAACCAAGACAGAAGCTGCAATGGAAAATATGTCATAAGCTGTCGACATAGCATTATTAAGGTCTTGCTGGGACGAAAATCACAGGAAGTGAAAAAAAAGCGATGGTGGTGCGGGCATCTTCCCCTTGTGCCACTCCGGGCCCTTGTGTCTGTGCTTTGTGTGTTGTGTGATGGCTGCTTGTAATCCACGCTTGCTTGCTCTGCGCTGCTTTGCTCTGCTTGCTTGTGGTGCTGTGTAGTGTGTAGTTGTTGCGTGGGCACAGGGGGTACTGACATCAGCAGGGCATCCTTGCGGTGTTAGTCCCCTGAATCGGCATAGCCTCTTTCACATCAAGACCGATCGTGTGTGGTTTCCAACCACATCCTCTCAGAGGTGACCCACGGGAACTGGCAATGCGAGCCTCTTTCACATCAAGACCGATCGTGCGTGGTTTCCAACCACATCCTCCCAAAGGTGACCCACTGGAACTGGGCAATGCGAGCCTCGACGCTAAACACGACGGATCTAGGTCAACCTCGATTAAAAAAAAAAGAGAGAGAGAGAGAGAGAGAGAGAGAGAGGAGAGAGAGATCTGGCAAAACCAAGCTTCAACGGCAGAGAACAGGCGGATGAGGATGTAATTTCCCAACAGCTGTGAAGGCGAAAGAGAGTGACACCCTGCTGCAGTTCACAGTAGTGGAGCGAAGGGGGGGGGGGGGGGGGGGGGGTATGAGTATGAGTATGAGTTAAGGCTCGCCTACCTATGCATGCAATGACTGGACGCCAGCTGACTCTGCAGAAAAAAAACTTTACGGTTCAACGGAGAGAAAGGCGGTTACAGCAATGCGCTGTGGAGTGCACAGAGCTAGATGAGGCACGTAGAACATCTAGGTCATCCACTGCATCCGTCTCCATCTCCAACCGTCTCGACCTTGTCTTGCCATTGGATACAGGTAGTCTCGGACGAGAGAGTGAGGTCGACGACGCGCAACTCTTCTTTACTTTAATCAAAGTCATCGCGCATGTCATCGGTCATCCTTCATCCTATCCCTTATCGCCAAGTCCAGTGGCGATAGGCGAGCGACGAGCCGCAGACCTGCACACAGGCGACTCAGGCCATGTGGTCGGCCGTCACTGAACCGGAGCAGCAGTGGCGGTGGGCAGCCCCCTGAGCGACGAAGCAGCCCTTTTCAGGATAGCACTGCTCACCTGCATGGCGTGAGCAAGGGGCTAGAAAAGGTGCCCTGAACATTGCCTGCTCCACATCACGCTATCCAGCATACCGCGGCTGGCGGAAGCCTTGTCACTCGCGGTCGAAACAAGACAGTAAAAAGAAAAAAAACGAGGATTACTCCTCTGAACCTGGCCACATGGAACGTCCGCACACTCCTTGACAGGGACGCCTCGGATAAACCCCGGAGACGTACAGCCCTCCTTGCGAATGAACTGTCCAGACGTAAGATTGACATCGCTGCCCTAAGCCAGACCAGGCTGGCTGGGGAGGGTGAACTCTGTGAACGAGGCGCAGGCTACACCTTATTTTGGAGTAGGCGCGGACCTGATGAGAGACGTGAGGCTAGGCCTTGCGGTGAAGTCAACAGGCTAAATATTTTTCTTACTTATTCTGTTTGTCTGCATCTCTGACTGTTTATTCATTTGTCCATCAGTCTGTCTGTCTGTCCGTATATGTGTCTGTATATCCATCCGTCTGTCTGTCATTCTGTCTGACGCTGTCGTTGCGCACCTCTCTCCCTCCCTCCCTCCCCCCCCCCCCCCCCCCCCCCCCCCCCCCCCCCCCCCACCTTTTTTTTCCTTATTGACCCCAATGCTGTCATTACGCAAACACAGATCATATTACAAAAAGCAACCCTCTCTCTCTCTCTCTCTCTCTCTCTCTCTCTCTCGCTCTCTCTCTCTCTCTCTCTCTCTCTCTCTCTCTCTCTCTCTCTCTCTCTCTCTGTGAATCAGGATAAGTGTATTTATTTCTTATTCTGTCTGCCTGGATCTCTGCCTATCTGCTCATTTATCTGTCTGTCTATCTGTCTGTCCCTCTGTCTGTCTGTCTGTCCAGCTGTCTGTCTGTAGTTCTGCGAGTATACGTCCCATCAAGACTCTTCTCCATCTGCTTAGTTAAGGTCCATGTTTCTGAGTTGTAGAGCAACACAGACTCGATAGTGGATATAAAGAGACAAATCTTTAGTTCTTTTTTTTTCAAGTTAGAAGTCCATATCATCTTCAGCTTGTGACATGCAGACCAAGCCAGGGCTTTTCGAACAGAGACATCTTTCTGACTGCTCTCCATCCATCCGCCCAGATACTTGAAATTGGTGACCTGCTCGATATCTCCCCCACTGATAGATTTCATATTGTTTTCACTACTTTCGTTGTACATCATCACCTTTGTTTTCTTAGCATTGCAGTGCAGTCCAACTTTAGCTGCTTCAACTTCAACCTGTTCCAGTAGCCTCTTTGCTTGTGACGTCTTGATGGGACGTATACCCGCATGTTGAGGATGGTATTAAATGTCTCTTGGAAGCAGCACATGACTTACGAAGATCTATATGGACACTTCCCTAAAGTTAGTGACAAGATAAGAACACGTAGGCTTTGCCTAGCCGGTCACTGTATGCGACATCCAGAGGAGGTTGCTTCACAACTTGTACTGTGGCAGTCAACTGGAGGGAGAGCGAACAGGGGAAGGAAGACAACAGACTTCATTGATCTTCTCAAAAGGGACACTGGCCTCGAAAACATCGATGAGATCAAGGCAGCTATGTTGGACAGGAGCAAGTGGAAGAGAGTACCTCACAGAGGCTCAATCCGGAGGTCGGCCCTACCTGAACTAACTGTAGTTCTGTCTGTCTGTCTGTCTGACGCTCTGGCTGCATATTTCTGTCTGTCTGCCTGTCTATCCGTCTCTCTGTGAGGGAGGGGGTTGAAAGGGAAAGAAGAGGAAAGGGGTGGTGTCAGAAAGGAAACAAAAACACAGATGGGTGGGGACCGGACGGAGAAGAGACGAAGTAGGGCGGAGGTCGGGAGGAGAAGGAGAAAAAGAAGGGATAGGGACAGGACGGAAAGCAGAACGGAGGGGTAGGGTTGTGAGAGAAAAGAGAAGGAGGCTGTAGAGTCGGGAGGCAAAAAAGGAGAGGGGGAATCGTCATATGGAAAGAGAGAGAGAGAGAGACAGACAGACAGACAGACAGACAGACAGACAGAGACAGAGACAGAGACAGACAGAGACAGACAGAGACAGAGAGAGAGAGAGAGAGAGAGAGAAAGTAGCGCGCTCGGGTAAAGGAAAACAGGAAGAAGTAGAATCGCTAGCAAAACGAGGAGTAAGAGAGGCGCGTGATCTGGAGGGAAAGAAGAAGGGAGTGGGGATGACAGGAAAGGGAGACTATGTAGAGGAAGGACAGGAAAAAGGGAAGAAGGGGGGTGTAGGGTCAAGAGGAATGGAGATGGGGGGGGGGGGGGGGGGAGGGAGCAGGTATCTAGAGGAGAAAAAGAAGAGCGATGGATGCGGGGTCAGAAGGGTGAAGGAGAGGGGAAGAACAGCAGGAGACAGGGGCTGCGATGAAATGGAGAAGTGGGAGGCTGGGGTCGGGAGGGAAAGGAGAAGAAGGGGGGGGGGGGGGGGGAGACTGGGAAGAAAACAGAAGTGGGAGGGTATGGGTGCGAGAAGGAGAGGGGGAAAAAAAAAACCCTGGAGGTATGGGGTCAGAAGGGGGTGGGAGAAAAGGGAGAGGTGGCACCTGGGGGGAAGGAAAGAAGAATGGATGCGCTCCGGAGGAAAACAGAAGAGGGGAGTGTAGGGTCTGGAGACAATCATTAGAGGGGAGTGGGCTCGACAGGGAAAGGGAAAATGGGAAGGTTGGGGTCAGAAGAGCGGGCAGGAGGGGGAATGGAGATGGGCAGCAGAAGAAGAAGAGAAGGTTAAGATTAGGCGAGATTAAAAGGAAAAACAAAAACGGGGGAAACGAATCGGGAGGGAGACGATAAGAGGGAAGCGGAGGATCTATTTGACAAACAAACCAAGTCAAGGTGACATTTCCTCTGGTGGGTAGATCATGGGCCTGGACCAAGCCACGTGTCTCTACATTTCTGGACAATCAAAATCCAATGCACGCTGACGTTTTTAACAGTTTTTCAACATTCAAAAGTGTTTACAGCTGGAATCCTCTGACAATGGTTCTGACTTTATTATATCAACTTTAATTGTCGGGAAATCATATTATTTTGGAAAAGAGGTTTCAATCTATACCTCAGAATTATATGTAATACTGAAGGCTTTGACTTCCATTTGTGATACACCAATTGCTTTCTGTAAAATTTTACTGTGTGTTGATTCCAAATCTGTTTTACAATCACTAGAGCGTTGGGGCTGCAAAGCTAAAAAAGATTTGCTTTCTGAAATAAAACATTTGCTGCATTGTTTAATGACTGTGCATAAGAATTGATTTCTATTGGGTCCCATCTCCCTTTGGTATACAGTGGATTGAAATGGGCAGTCTTACAACAGAAGGAACGAATAGAAACGTTGAAAATGTATTAAACAATCCCTTAGATTTGTCCTCTTGTGAATTAATTCAAATTATGGATAAGTATATACATCAGCAGAATTTTAGTTTTAAAAAAATGGCTTACTTTACCATCGTGCCCAAGGCACATTGCTATATTAATTCATAAATTAAGGCTGAATTCTTGGTACACTAAATATTCTCATGGTATTACTTGTGTCTGCAGAGAAAACATTTCTGTGCGTCACCTTTTGTTTGAAATGCTCAGTGTTGACCTCGCTCTACCAGGAGAAAGGTACTGAGATGAATAACTTTGATAATGTCAATACCGTCTCGTATGGTTCATATGTTGCTGAAATTGCCGTGGTTATTTCGCAGTCACAGGTTGCACTTTTTTTTTTTTTATAAAGATCAACAATTTTGTACCACTAGGGTACATCACTTGTGTAAATACATATATCAGACGTGGGATTGAAGAAAAAAAAAAACACCCGAAGGTGCTGGGGAGGACCCAGAGAAGCACTGTCTTCACCTGCCTTTAGAGCAGTCCTTACCACCCTTGGAGGCCCGCGCTGTGTTGACGATGGGTACAGACACGCGCAGGTCACTCCATTAAGATATCAAGGGGCTCAAGGCTCCTGAACAGAGGTAAATCAGACTACAGGATGCAACTCATAACAGCCTTAAAGTAGCATCCCCCATGGGTGTACCAGCCCGTATTTCATGACTGCAGAGCCCACCAGCGAAAAAAAACACCACCCTCCAGCAGTCGAGCACACCCCACAGACCCAACCACCCCTGCCCACGAACAGATGAAGACAGTGCCACTCCAGACACAGCCAAGCTTTCGCCATACGGTCTTATGTACCCTCAAGAGAGAATCCAAAGTTGTAGTCTTTCCCACTGTCAACAGGACTTTCCCTGTGGTCAGTGGGTCTTTCCTCACCGTCACTGGACCTTTCTCCAGGGTCAGCCTAGTTAAGGCAAAGAAGAAAAGAAACACCTTGTTTTTTTTTTTTTTATGTCTAATGTCATCTGGCGATGGAAAATGGAGTAAGCATGTGCATTCTTGCCATCAAGAGGCAAACAAGACTGGCGTATGCGTTCGTCGCAACTTTACAGGCAGACAATTTGGATTGAATGATCAGAGGCACTGAAACAGCGGCCCACTTGTCTGCGAGAGACACGCATTATAGGGGAGACAAATCTGCAGACTTGTACCAAGTCACTTAGCAGCAAGGCTGCAGTCTCTTGTTTAGGGGGGAAAAAAAAATCATGGCTTCCCCGGAAGATGAATCAAAAGCGACCATCATCAAAATGCAAATAACAGGGTATGTCGAAGTAGTTTCCTTGCTTTTTTTTTTTGTTGTTGTTGTTGTTTTTTTTTTTTTGCTTTGTTTTGTTTTGTTTTTTGCTTGCTTTCTCCCTTTCGAATAACACAGTAATGTGGCAGATGATCATAGGCGGTTTTGCTTCCAAATCATAGGCACATTGACTGAACTTAGTCACAAGTAGCCAGACGACAAAAGAGCATTTTCTTGCCTATCTGTTACCATCGGGAATAAATATTATCAATCAATCAACTTCAAATTGCGTGCGAGACACTCAGTCACACTGACTGTGACAGTCACAGTACGACAGACTTAGTCATAGTGACGTCCAAACTGAAACTCAAACTGTTGGGAGTTTACTCATCGTTAGAATCAGCGTCACATGTGTCCGGTTACAATCTTAATACTTTCGAGGAAATCCACAATTAGGTTTACTCCCGATACAGATAATCATTTAACTGAAAGCAGTCAGTAAACAAAATAATCAGTTGACATAAAGGAGCACAACAAGCAATTCAGAAAGCCTTATAAAATGCAACTTGAAGAGTTATCTCAAGCCTACACAGGAAAAAGAAAGAAAAGGATATTTAAGTCAGGCAGCCGGTTCAAAGAAACCAAATCTGTGGCACAATAATCAGTGTTGATTGTGGCCACATAACAGAAGAAGAAGAAGAAGAAGCCAAGGTCAGTTTCTTACTGTCACTCGGCTCATAGTTTTGCCGTCTGGTGTTGTAACTAAATGTGGATCAGCGGTGAAGACCATCTGTTACGTACTGTTACTTATTATCTCAACATATGATGTCTCTGGTTCTGCATTTGGTAAGTACATGTACTACATTATACTTGGAAATTGTTAACCCACTGTTAACAATCGAAATAATAGTAGTATGAGAGATTCCAAAAACAGAAAATTCTCCAAATTTACAGAAGAAAAGATTATATGCTTGATTGACAATCACCAAGACCAACCATTTAGATGACAGAGATGAAATGATATTTCATACTTGGACAGAGCAGGGTTTAGGGGAAGGAGAGTAGCAGGTTAGGTTCATAGTGCCATGATGTGCAAATACTGGAAACTTGAGCCGATGACAGCTGTATCTAGACACTCAGGCACCAGATCTGTCTGCCCCATCCTTCCACATGGAGGCTGCAGTCAGTTATGTTGACTGGCAAAAACAAATCAAAAACCGTACAGTACAAAAGAAGAGTAAGTGATTTTACTCATTTAACTTTTTTCACAGAGAGATAGATCAACTTGTGGTCTGCAAAAAAAAATTGAAAGGATAGACCACTGGTTCAGAAAGGTTACCTAATTTAAAGCTTGAGACAGAGTGAGCTTGTTTTGTGTGCGTGTATGTCGGATAGTTATCCGAAAAGACTTGACCCCACAGGAGAGAATGAGGAAGATGCTCTGTACCAGGAATTGAAAAGAAAACGGGATGAATCGCAGGCATCGGGGGACGAAATTGCCCACTGGATAAGGAAGAACGGGAAAGTAATCAACGTCGGCAAGTACCCAGCGGGAAAAGCTGACAGGGAAAAGAATTGAAGAATAACAGTGGAAAGACTGTAAATAGTTTTAATCCTAATCATATTCAAAAACTTAAGTTCATTTTCCTCAGATTCAAGTTCTTCAGATACTGTAAAGGAAGGAAGTTTTGGGAAAAATTGTATCTGTTTATACACCAACACAGACCAGTTCATGAACAAACGTTCTGAAATGTTAGCACTGATTGATATACACAAACCTGATATAATTGGTATAACGGAAGTAAAACCTAAGACCAAGAGATACAGCATAGAAGAATGTGAAAATAACATTGACTGATTATCAGATTTTTCATAACCTGAATGAAGAAGGCAGAGGTATCGCACTATATGTTCGAAATGAGCTCAAGCCATCAACATGTGATACAATCACAAGCACTTTCTCAGAGCATATATTCATTGAATGCCAACAAGAGAACGGGAATGTCCTCCTCATTGGCCTTATCAACAGAAGCCCAAATAGTAAAGCTGAGAACACGGAAAAACTAAACAATTTGATTTTGAAAATAGGAGATCCCAAAGCTTCTCATGTACTGCTAATGGGGGACTTCAATTTCCCAGAGATTGACTGGAATTTAGAAAGAAGTGATGCAGGACCTGGTCACCAAGCAACATGCTTCTTAAGAGCAACCAAGGATGCATTTTTATTGCAGCACCAGAAAGAACCAACAAGATACAGAGAGAGAGACAAAAAAAGCCAGCACGCTGGATCTCGTCTTTACCAATAGAGATGACATGATCAGTGAGATTAAAACTGAAACAGGACTTGGAAAGAGTGATCATTTGTCCCTCCTCATCAACTTATCCTGCTCTTTTGAAAGCACTCATCAAGCCCCAAGATACAATTTTCAAAAAACCGATGTAGACAAACTCAAAAGTGAACTTGCCTCCATTGAGTGGGAAAAGAAACAGAAAATTTATCAGTCAGTGAAACATGGGAGAAAATCAAAACCCGTATCTATAATGCAATAGAAAAGTCAACGCCATTAACACATAGTTCAGGCAGGAAAGGAAAGAACTGGATGGACAGGGGCACACTGAAGTCAGTCAGGAAAAAGCATAGACTTTTCAGAAGATGGAAGGAAACAAAAGCTGGGAAAGAATATCAGATTTATAAAACAGAGAATAACCGCGCGAGGAAGGAATGTCGTAGGGCTCAAAGAAACTTAGAACGCAAAGTGGAACGCAAGCAAAGAAGAAGCAAAGACAAACCCCAAATGCTTTTGGAACTTTGTGAAGTCAAAAACATCATCAAGACCAGGAATATCAGATCTGAAAAAGGAAGATGGTTCAAAGACCAAGAATGACAAGGAAAAAGCAGAATTATTAAATCATTTCTTTCAAAGTGTCTTTACCATTGAAAACTCAGGACCGCTCCCTGATCCACCAGTGTATGACTTTGAGTTTGAGAAACCGCTCACAGATATTATGATTAAGCCTGATATGGTTCGCAAACTGCTCGAAACTCTCAAAAATGGCAAAGCCCCAGGTCCAGATGGTATACCACCTAGCATTCTGGCAAGCGCCGCTACTGAACTGTCTCAACCACTGGCACATCTTTTCAGTCGTCTATAGATACAGGTCAAGTTCCTAAGGGTTGGAAGAGGGCAAATGTCACACCAATATTTAAGAAAGAAAGCAAAATGATGCCAAGCAATTATAGACCTGTAAGTCTGACCTGTGTTTTCTGTCTGTAAGGTAATGGAGAAGATTGTTCGAACACAAGTCATGGAACGCTTACAGAAAAATTCACTGATCAGTCAAGACCAACATGGTTTTGTTCCAAGAAGGTCGTGTATTACGCAACTGCTGGAAGTCATGGATACCTGGACAGACATTATTGATGAGGGAGGTAGTGTTGACATCATATACATGGACTATCAGAAAGCCTTCGACTCAGTACCACACCGTAGACTCCTAGCAAAGGTTTCAGCATTCGGAATACAGGAAAAGCCTTGAATTGGATTGAAGATTTCCTAACCAACAGGACGCAAAATGTTGTAGTTAACGGTGTGAAATCACAAGAAGCCAAAGTGACAAGTGGTATTCCTCAAGGTAGCGTACTTGGTCCAGTCCTCTTCGTCATGTTCATAAATGATCTACCTTGCAAGGTCAAGACTTCTGTAAAGATGTTCGCAGATGACACAAAGGTATTTACAAGAACAGATACTGAGTTGGGAGCAAAGGAGCTGCAAGCTGATCTGGACGAACTCCAATTATGGTCAGATAAATAGCAATTAAAGTTCCATCCACAAAAATGCAGTGCTCTGAAACTAGGAAATAAGAAATCAGCATCATACATACAGCATGAATGGAAAAACTGAAGAAGGAGAACGGAGGACAACATCACTGGCCGAAAGCAAACTGGAAAGAAATCTGGGAGTAACAACAGATGAAAATCTCACATTTAAAGATCATGTGGCAAAAGTCATAGCCAAAGCCAACAAGATAGTGGGGTTGATTCGGAGGTCCTTTGATTTTCTTTCCGAACGGACTTTCAGCCAGCTGTTCAAAAGTCTTGTACATCCACTGTTAGAGTATGGGCATTGTGTATGGCAGCCATACCAGAAAACACTTTGCAGAGAAATAGAAGATGTGCAGCGCCGAGCAACCAGACTACTTAGCCATTTGAAAGATAGACCTTACTCAGAGAGACTAAAGGTACTAAATCTACCAAGCCTAGAACACAGACGACTCAGAGGCGACATCATTGAAGTTTTTAAATATCTGAACGGCTACTATAAAGTAGTGTGCTCCTGTCCTTCAAATTAGCTACTACCACTGACCTTAGGGGAAATTCTCTGAAACTGCAGAAGCAGAGATCAAGAATAAATATCAGATCGAATTTTTTTTCCCACAGAGTGGTCTCCTGCTGGAACGGTTTGCCAGACAAGGTGGTCGCAGCCCCTTCACTGAATACCTTCAAAAGTCTTCTGGACCAGCACTGGAAACAACGAAAGACAGTTTACAAACCTGAGTGTTTGACTTAAGTTAGGGACATGTATATTCCCACAGATAACCAAACCAAACCAAACCAGGACCAACGAACAGGCCCAAAAAGGCCTGAAACATTGTATCAAGTCAAGTCAAGTTATGTGTCTGTGTGTGAGTCTGTGTGTGTATAAAGATCTACAGACATTGAAGACAGATAGAGTCTAAATAGAAATTTAGTCCGGTGTATACTCTAACGCATCCATGCACATGCACACACACACACATGCACGCATACACACAGGCGCACGCGCACACGCACGCACGTACACACACACACACACACACACACACACACACACACACACACACACACACACACACACACACACACACACACACAAACACAAACACACAAACTGTTACGCTATAGGACATTGCTCGGTAGGCCATCACACAGTGGGTCATCTCTCAGTGGGCCAGTGTTTAGTAGGTCAGTGCCCAGTAGACTATCACAAAGTAGGCTGTGATTCAGTAGGCATTGCGTAAAGGACTGTCATGCAGTACATTGGATAGACCATTTGAAATGACAGGACCAGTGCTTTGAGTTGTCCGAGGGAATGTGTTTCATACATTTCTGATGAGGAGTTGTTTAGGGCAAAAGTACCTGAAGCCATTCTTCTTCAGATTATGAGCCATCAGCAGCAAATGTTCTTTAAAAAGGTTAAAAATGTAGAACAATTTTCTGCAAAAAATGTCTGTGATTAGCACTATACTGCTCTGTTAACTGTAATGTACTGGTCACCTTTACAGTTTCCTTGCTTCAGCCATCCAGTACCAGGAGCATCTTTTGGCTGGGGTTGAAACTTATTAAAAGAAGAACAAAAAGAAAGAAAGGAAAAGGACACAAACTTTGTTCTGTACACATACAGGCATGCAAAATTAACACTGTTTTCATATAGTTTTATTGTCATGTGTGTGTTTGTGTGGTGCATTCGTTGTTTCAATAGTTCTACTGACAAAAATGACAGCATGATACTCTTGGAAAACCTGCTAAGAGCAAAATGTGGTTTCCTAAATAGTCCAGTCTGAACAGTAATAAGATCATGTTGTTGTGTGGCCCGAGTTCACCCCACCCTCCCCGCCTGAACCACTGCTACAAATTTTTGGAAAACTGAAGGCTCCCATCCAGGCTGCTTTTAGTAGTTCCAAAGTTTTGAGGAACAAAAGACTCAACCCCATCAGCACTTACCACCTCCTTGTTATTTTCAGGGCTTCCAATGCAGTTCTGCTAACACTAACAGGGCTAGACTCCCCCTTTTTCAAACATCATAAATGGTATCTTTACCCTTACTTACTACAGATTTTTTTTAGGGATACTAGAAGTAGAACGTGCCAATGTTGCTTGTTCTCTTTTGTTTCATTTAAAGTTGACCATCAAATAATGGGTAGTGCACACGCATCCCCCCCCCCTCTCTCTCTCTCTCTCTGTCTGTCTCTCTCTCTCTCTCTCTCTCTCTCTCTCTCTCTCTCTCTCTCTCTCTCTCTCTCTCTCTCTCTCCCTCAGGCATACACACACACACACACACACACATACTCAAGGAGAGAGGTTGTTACCAAAAAAGAACTGTTTTAATGAAAACAGCACTCTGGTTGATTCAAAAGTTTGGATGCAGTGTGAGTTCAGGATGGAAAAGGTTAACTGTTTTAGCTGCAATGTGATTTATTTATTTAAACTCTCTCCAGTGGTCTTTCTCAGAAAAACAGATCATTATCTTACTGCTTGACATTATTTGACATTGCACAAACTGCTTCTTTTTATCCCATCATACCTTGGCTCTTGTTGGAGTTGTGCTAATGATATTTGGAAAGTCAGAAAATCTGAAACAGCACTTCCTCATTTTTTTTTTCTGCTGGAGAATCTGATTCCAAGGCTTAATATTTCCTTTAAGTGATAGTGGAGAATCTGAGCCTTAGTCAAAAACATGTCACCTTTTTTTGTTTTGCCACAAAGCACCAAAAACTATTTATTAAAGGTTGGTTAATTGGCACAGCTTTGACAGTGGCACAGTGGGCCAACACATCAAAACAAAGTTACTGGGATTTGCAAAACAGGAGCTGCATGTGTATTGTGTATCAACTGCATGAGCAGCACCATGAGAGGTGAGGTGAGAGGATGAAAGAGAGAAACATTCTAATTTCTCTTTACTTTTATCAACACAAAGTTGCTCACACAGTCTGTGATGATGATGAAGGGTGAACACACACACACACACACACACACACACACACACACACACACACACACACACACACACACAAGTCACTTCTTATAAAGGGTGAAAATCTTGCAGTTCACACAAAAAAATTATTTGAAAGGTTATTTTCGAGTCGCCAAACATGAAACACACACAAAATCTTTGAACATGAATCTGCAGCCTTGATTTATTTCCAGCATATTTTTCCTTTGGATTGGTTGTGAACAGTTCATATTTTAATCAAAACTCCCTAGCATTCCAAACTCTGAACAATGTTTATTTGCCATTGTTTAGGCAAAACACACAAGCCTCATGATACATTCATATATTTTTCTTCACAGGTAAACACAATGAAAACATGACGGAGATAGCTATGACTGGCACTGCCAACTTAGAAGTCTTGGAAGCCATGCCGCCCCACCGTTGTGGGGAGACGAATGTACAATGAGGAATATGTGCGGCTGGCGTCGTACAACTCCATGAACCCTCTGGAGGGTGTCACCCAGTGCTGATGGCTCGGGCAGGCCTGTACTACACCGGCCCCCACGACGCCATCCAGTGCTACTCCTGTTCCACCATCCTCACCAACTGGCGCTCGCAAGGCATCGATCCTGTCAAGCTCCACCGACAGACTGCCCCCGACTGCAGCCATAGTCGCGGAGAAGACAGCACCAATGCTGCCATCACCGCGCCCGAGCCCAGCGGCCACCTCCAGGATCAAGGACATGTTGCGGCAGCGTTGTGCAGAACTTGACCAGAACCCAACACAGGTGTACTACGACATTTGTCGATCATCAGTGAAATTGGGGGAGTGAGTCGTGGGGAGATGTTTGGAACAAATCCTGACATGGAATCAAGCGGACCTGCTGCTCTTGGTAAGTAAATTGTTCTGGCAGTGTTGACTGGTTCTGTCCAGTGGACATATTGCTCCAAACAGAAGGCTGGTAAGATGTGTATGTGTTCAAAGTTGAGATTTTACTGGCCAAACCAGGGAGCCATACAAACTCCTTATATGGGAAATTGAGGCCGCCCACTTTTTCTTTTGGGTGGCCCAACACATGCTTCAGAAAACGGCACACGTCTAGCTGGGAAAATCAACATGTCCAACTTGATAAAGCAAGTCTGGTATGATTTATGCAAGCAGGGTGTTCAGTGATGGAAGATAGCACACAAGGCATGACTAGCACTCTCTAATTTGTTGGATTCATGTGGCCAGTGCACATGTGATGTGCTACATGTGTCCTACACTGTACTGTTTACTGAACCTTGAACACTATAAGGGAATTTTTCTTGCACCACTCTGGTGACAAAATGTATGCTAATATTTCCTGATGCGTTTTTAAATTGCAGTTTGGGAGTTGGTGAACGCCAACATTCTTAACCTCTTCAGTGCCAAGGACACATAATATGTATATATATATATATATATATATATATATATATATTTATATATTGCATATGTTTGGCACTGAAGAGGGTGAATGTTGGCGTTCACCAACCCCAAACTGCATTTAACAGATGCCGCTCCCAACCCGGTTCACTTTTTTAAAGTTATTGTTGGTTAGCAACACAATTATATATATATATATATATATATATATGCCAAGGAGCGTGTGACCATATTTGCGAAATGTGGAAATGAAGAACAAGAAACACCACTTATCTTCTCATATTGATATTCGACACACGACCAAAATGGGTCATTGGGTCATGTGCCAAATATGAGAAGATAAGTGGTTTCTCGTTCTTCATTTTGACTGTCCAAAATGTTATTTGCTTTTTGCCTGAAGAAGACCCAAGAGGTCGAAATGCGTTGTGTCTTGTCCTGTACTTTGTCTATGTCCTTTGCGGTAACTAACCCCCTGTCTTTCTAAATTTTGCTTCATTTTCCACCCTCAGTCACTCCATTTTAAACTAATCAACTTCGTTGGGTCATTACAAGATATTATTCATAGCGCCCCTCAGAGAGTTGGAGATAAAGATTTACAAAATGGCGGATGAACTCTACCCTGGCCCAAGTAGACCAAAGAGACAGCGTGTAGAGAAGTGTTACAGCATGTCTTTCTCTCAGGATGTTAGAGATGTTCTTAAAGTCATCGGGGATGATGATTTTGACTACAGTGCTTGGTTTGGCATAGACCTGTCAGAAGATCTACTCAGTGAAGATGACAAAGGTGAGACTAGCGATTTGCAGGGGGGTAGTAGTGGTGATGTCGAGGTAGATATCACTCGTATGGTGAGAGAGCAAGCAAACCAAGAGGAGAGAGCAAGTAAGAGTGCTAAGAGGCAGAATATAGATCTGTAGCCAAACCCAGATTTTGAACACAGCCATGCTTATGTCAAACTAGGGGACCAGTTGGAGCCCACAAGTGAAACAGGAGTACTTTTACCACTTCACTATGGGAAGTGGGAGGTATGGTATGCTCACCAGCTGAAAATCCTTCACCCACTGCTGCTAGTGCAGTGGAACCTATGCCAGAAAAGCTTGTCACTAGCTGCTGAGGTTTTCATCCATGAGTATTCTTTTGTTTCACCATTTAATTGTGCATCTTTTCTATTCCCAGGCAAGTAAAAGGTGGGAAGTCAACAGGTTAAGAAGTATCTTTATTTATCTTGAAATGATTGCAGTATACATTCCTGTTGACAGTAAACTATCAATATAATGAGTGTGTGTGTCACTTTGTGTGCGTGCTGTGTGCCAGGTGTATGCACGTATTTGTGTATGCGTGTGTGTGTGTGTGTGTGTGTGTGTGTGTGTGTGTGTGTGTGTTAGCAGCAGCCACAAAAGCAAGTGACCACCACCTAAACAACTTTATGTATGTTTAAGATGTATAGCTCTAAGTCTTTACATCATGTACTAATTCCTGTATGGAATTGTGTAGAATGCGTCTCCCTCCCTCTCTTTCCCCTCTCTCTCTCTCTCTCTCTCTGTCTCTCTCTCTCTCTCTGTATGTATGTGTATATATATATATATATATATATATATATATATGTATATATATGCATGTTTGTATGTATATAGATATAGATATCCTCTAAACACATACTTGATGTACATGTTGGGATCAATCTGGTCAGAGAACCTAACTTGATATTAAAAGTAATTATTCACCCTGACACTCTGTGTGAATGAAATTATGTGTCAAGCAAATTCATGCACACGTAAGTCCTCGCATTTTAAGAACAGGTTGTGTGTGTGACTTGTTTGTCATTTGATGTTAAAAAAGAAAAATCACTACTACCTTTTTTGTGTGAATTGTTTTCACTAAACATAAAGCATTCTGACTTGTGTGAATCATTTGTCATGTAACATACAAGCATCGCTTGTGTGAATCATTTGCCATGTAACATACAAGCATTGCTTTGCCTTTGCATGAATCATTTGTCAAGTAACATAAAAGACCCACATGTGCCTTGCATGAATGGTCATGCAACATAAAAGAATTCCTTCTGTTTTGTACAAGTTATTTGTCATGTCGCATTACAATAATCACTTCTGGTTTGTGTCCAGTTCCTGTGGTGGCCCCTGCAGGCTTCGGCAGTAGGGGGCAGCCTTGTCGGATGCGGTTGTGAATGAGAATGAGAGTACACCGGACCGAACTCACCTGGCCAACAACCCCAGTATTGACTTTGAGCTCTGTAAGGCATCTGTCACTGAGCGACTCAAAACATTTTGAGCACTGGCCAATCGCTGCGCAGGTGAGAAAGGATATGTAGTATATTCATAATTTAATTTGCCCACTTTGTTCAGTGTTGTTTTTTTTCTTTTATGATGAAGAAGAAGAAGAATTGATTGAAGACTTGATGCGATGTGTCCAACAAGCACTGAGGTCAGTTTTGTCAAGGAGTTAAACAAACTCAGAGAGTAACAGATCTATGGGTACACATGTACATGAGCAGAATGGGGACTTGTTGGTTCATACAGGAGGGTCAGCAGTTTACAAGTTGGTGCTTGGAGGGCCATTTATAAACTCCCACATAACAGCTCAACATCAGCATAACAGCTCCCTACCCCCCTTCTCCCAAATAAATCAAGAAGGAAAATCACAGATATCTGAAATAAATTCACCCTGTTTTGAAGGGGAGAAGTGAAAGATGTCCAAGAGGGAAAGAAAGTGAAGATTCATTGTATGAAAAGTAAGGAAAGATGGATAAAGAAGAAAGGGACATTTAAACAACAATAACAACAAAGACATGTTCCACTTAACATCTCAGAGAAAAAAAAAATAATGTAAATGGGAATAGAAAGTGCAAACACATAAAAAAAAAAAAAAGAAAAGAAGAAAGAAACGGAAAAATTTCATATTCAGAATGTTCATTCCAGATTCACAGTCAGTTGCAAGTGAACTGGGTGATAAACAGTTTTCGAACTACAGCGACAGCAGACTTCTAGTTGAGTGCAAATGGTGGTGACACACATTCTTGCAGGTACACCCGCTGCTTTTAGCAGAAGCTGGCTTCGTCTACACGGGGCCGCAGGATCGTGTGCAGTGCGTACACTGTGAAGGGTCCCTGCGAAACTGGCAAATCGGTGACAACCCTTCAGAAGAACATGCGCGTCATTTTCCAACATGTCCCATGATTCTTCGCTCCAGCCAAGCCAGCGCACCGCCAACAGCTGCGGTCGTAGGTCCAAACCTCCCGTTTGGGGAGCGCAGCCGAAACACTCCTCCTCCTATTGCAGGTAAAACCCACTCCATTTTGTACGAGCGATGTTAGCAGTGTGCAGGGGAGAGGAAGGTGGTTGGCAGGGGTGCTTTTCCTATTGGTTTGTATGTGTGTGTGTTTTTGTGTTTTCTTCTCTTTTTTTTTTTTTTCCACATTACACCTGGAAATTCTTAAAAAATGGTGTTACTTTCGTATTTATACGTTATTGTAATAATAATGAAAAGAGCAAACAGGTAGTCCCTCCCAAGTCTTTATATAGTTGTGAATCTGTTTAGTTGAAGGTATTTTTTCATATGTGTATTATATTGGCCACAGATCATGTAAGATAAGCCTCAGAGGTCTGATCAGTGGGTCAGGATAATGCGTAGGTCAGAATTCAAAGACACATAACTTACTCTGAAACGGTGTGTTTTGATCAGAAAATATATTCCTGTGCATAGAAGATGATGGAAAGTGCTGTGCGCTACAGTAAGAGCCCGTGCATAGAAGATAATGGGAAGTGCTGTGCTACACAGTTATAGCCCGCTGTATGCATAGAAGAAAATGGAAAGTCCTTGCTACACATAATAATAGCCCACTATAGTGCATAGAAGATGCATAGAAGATAATGGAAAGTCCTTGCTACACAGTAATAGCCCGCTATGTGCATAGAAGAAAATGGAAAGTGCTGTGCTACACAGTTATAGCCCACTGTGTGCATAGAAGATAATGGAAAGTGCTGTGCTACACAGTAATAGCCCGCTATGTGCATAGAAGATAATGGAAAGTGCTGTGCTACACAGTGCTAAGAGACGGCCGTGAAAGGCATCGAATGCATCATCCTTACCCTCACCACTTTCACCCCCTCACCACCTTTTGCATCATAAAACAGGAGCAGGAACATCTGAGGCAACGCCACCTGTGCCGCGACGTGAGCTGCTGGGCATCGTGACAGATCGTCCCAAGCACCCCACATGGCAATCGAGGCGGTGAGGATTGGCTCCTTCACCAGCTGGCGACAGGCAAGAGCCAGACCCCCAGCAACTGGCCAAGGCCGGCTTCTTTTACGCGGTAAGGACAGACAAGGGAGGTAAGGACACCCTGAAGGGATGGTGGATGGAGGTGTGGGTTGACGAGACATGTTGCAGGGATAGGAGACGGGGGGGGGGGGGCTTTGGATGAGGCTTTTTTGAGGATGAATGAAGCAGAGGATGTATTGAGGGATGAGAAGGTGTTGAGGCCTGTAGGGGAGGGGGGGGGGGGGGGGGGGGGAAGGAGTTGTAAATGTTTGTGCTTTGTCATCCTGCAAGGTGTCCTTGTAGACCATGCAGGTGGGCCCTGATCCACCAGGCAATGCTGACAAAATACCCTGTGGAAAAAAAAAAAACAGGGGTGGACGTCTGATGTCCATGTCAAACCCAGACTGCCGGGAGGGGAATGGAGGTGAAAGGAAAAGGGGTTAACCAGTTTCAGACTTGGTTTTCAAAAACAAACTCAACCCTGTGACGCATGGGCTGCCTTGAACAGACCTGTATACCCATACAGTATTGCGATATTTTTTGCAGGTTTGGCAAAAAGACAACAGACTTTGAAATATACAAGAAAGAAAAAAAAAAAAAAAAAACTAGACATGAAGTTATGGAGTTCATCCATAGTGTTGTCTTTGTGTACCAGTTCAGTACTTTGACCAAAGAGCAACAACCCTCGCTTACTGTCGCACACGAAATGGCTTCTGGTTGTGTCTTGATTCTTTGACAACATGCAAATTTTGATTTTTTTGTGCCAAAGTATGCAGATGAACCAGGTATGAAAGAAACCATGTAGGAAGAATCTGTTGTTACCTGAGTCAGTACCATGTTCTTGCTCTGTGATGGGGGGGGGGGAATGAAACCGCACCCTTCAACCCCTGCTTTTTTCAACAGTTTGACAGATACGTATGCACTCTGTAGAAAATATGCTCATATTTGTGGAAATGTACTCCAACAGCAGTTTTAGGGTAAACAGGTTTGCATGAAGGAAACGCATGAAATCTAATACTCTCAACAAAATAAGGATCCAAAAATTCAAAGGAAGTCAATCAAAACAAAAAAAAAGCACATTTGATGTTCTGACTGAAATTGTACAAG
>JADBJO010000474.1:120000-132500 GCA_016801955.1 Conus betulinus | reverse complement strand
TCGTGGATCCAGATAGTTGATATGGTCTACATACTATGCTTACTGACACTGGTAATAATGTAGTCTTTGTTTTTTATTAACTGTATCACGTTTTAGAGACCCTAATACAGTGAAAAGTGAAAACAGGCAATGAAAAAAAAAAATCAGTTTCAGTATTTTAAAAGCGTGAACTCTTTTTGACAGGATGGCAGACTGTTAAAACTAGAGCGACATAACAACAAACATGTGAAAAGAGAAATCATGTTGTGCCATACATTTATTACAAAATGATTTATCTGTATCATCACCCTAATGGAACAGGTTCGTTACCTCTCTCTCTCTGTCACTTTGTCTGTCTGTCTGTCTGTCTCTCTCTCTCTCTCTCTCTCTCTCTCTCTCTCACTTGCTCGCTTTTCACCTACACATACAGATTTTGAGCAGTCATCACTCAGCATTTGTTCTGCCTTTTTACTTATTTACTTTAGAATTGGACCCTTGTAGGAAGTGATAGTTGCTTTTGATATTTTCATTATTTTGAAATGAGGAAGAGTGAAAACTAAAGGAAAAAAAAAACGTCAGTTCACTCCTGATCCATATTTTTCCAGTCAGATCACATTCTTCTGTGCATGTGCATTGTGCTGTTTCTTTATGATCAGAAGTGCCATATTCTCTACCTGCACTTCAACTTTTCTTTTCTTTCTTTTTTTTTTTTTACTTGCATTCTATTCTAACACTAAAGTAATATTAAAGGGCGTACATTTTATTGTTTGGCATTCTGTCTTTGTGCTTCTTACACAAACCCGCAGTATTCATCTGATCTCTAAATTGGGCATGGTGTCTCATTAGCACACTGGTCTGATTAACAACAAATTACTTTATTCTTAAAACGTTGCATTGATGGCATATTTAATGCAAAGTGAATGGGTGGCAGGATTGGAAGCAGGTAGAAGGGGAAAAATTATGATCACGGACAGGAGAGGGATGGGAAAAGAAGAGAGACAATGGGGATTAGCAACAAATTAATTTATTGCTGAAACGTTGCATTGGTGATATCTTTAATGCACCAGTATTGTAAAATGAGTCAGTGTCAGGGTTGGAAGCAGGTAGAAGGGAAGTGTTTGTGATCACAGAAAGGAGGGGATGGTTAAGGAAAGAGACAATGGGAAAGAGTGTGTGTGGATGGGTGGGGGGGAGGGGTCAAGGCAAGTAGAACTTACTGTAGAATAAAGGAAAGAAGTGAAGGGGAACATAAGACAGGATGGGGATAGGAAGAGCAGGGAGAGAGTGGCCATGGGTGGACTGAGGTGGGGGTGGGGGGAGATCTGTATATCAGCATAATCATTCTATCAGTTAATGTATTAAGGGTGGGGAAATATGTATATCAGCAAAATTATTCTGTCAGTTGATGTGTTAGGGGGGGGGGGGGGGGGGGGGGATGTATATCAGCAAAATTATTCTACCTAGTTAATGGTGCTAATATGTATGCATGTTTGCATAGATATGAAGGTATACCTGTATAGCTGTCTGTCCGTATGCTTGCATCTGTATGTGTATACATGCATATATACAGTTAACAACCATGAAAGGTTTATTCTTATTATGTCTTGTCTTGTGCACATTCTGTCTGCGACATTGCATTGCTATTATTGCCTTCGTTAGACTTCTTTTTATACTGACAGAGGCATTGTTTCCATGCTCCTGTTTCCCCTGCCACCTGTTTTTATTGCAAGCATTTAAAATGTAAAATTGTATGCAAGAATGGAAGAATTGAGATGTTACCTGTAATGGATATATTGAAACCACAGTAGATTGTATACTATATCAGGCAAAAATGGGGAATGTTCACTCAGGTGCAGTTTGTGTGGCAGCTGATTTCTGATGATGGGGCAGTGTTCAGTTAGGTGTGTTGTGTGACAGGTGATGTCTGATATTGGGGCAGTGTTCAGGTAGATGGGTTGTGTGACAGGTGATGTCTGACGTTGGGGCAGTGTTCAGGTAGATGGGTTGTGTGTGACAGGTGATGCCTGACATTGGGGCAGTGTTCAGTTAGGTGTGTTTTGTAACAGTGATGATGCCTGACATTGGGGCAGTGTTCAGTTAGCTGTGTTGTGTGACAGGTGATGTCTGATATTGGGCAGTGTTCAGGTAGATGGGTTGTGTGTGTGTGGTGACAGGTGATGTCTGACATTGGGGCAGTGTTCAGTTAGATGGTGGTTGTGTGTGACAGGTGATGCCTGACATGGGGCAGTGTTCAGTTAGGTGTGTTTTTGTAACAGGTGATGCCTGACATTGGGGCAGTGTTCAGTTAGCTGTGTTGTGTGCAACAGGTCTGACGTTGGGGCAGTGTTCAGTTAGGTGTGTTGTGTGTGTGACAGATGATGTCTGATGTTGGGGCAGTGTTCAGTTACGTGTGTTGTGTGTGGCAGGTGATCTGATGATGACGTTGGGGCAGTGTTCAGTTATGTAGATGGGGCGTGACAGGTGATGTCTGTCATTGGTATGGGGCAGTGTTCAGTTAGGTGTGTTGTGTGACAGGTGATGTCTGATGATGGGGTTCAGTGTTTCAGTTAGGTGTGTTGACATTGGTGACAGGTGATGTCTGACATTGGGGCAGTGTTCAGTAGTTGTGTTGTGTGACAGGTGATGTCTGATGATGGGGCAGTGTTCAGTTAGGTGTGTTGTGTGTGACAGATGATATCTGACATTGGGGCAGTGTTCAGTTAGGTGTGTTGTGTGACAGATGATATTGGGGCAGTGTTCATTAGTGGGGCAGTGTTCAGTTAGGTGTGTTGTGTGTGACAGGTGGTGTCTGACATTGGGGCAGTGTCCAGTTAGGTGTGTTGTGTGCGACAGATGATGTCTGTCAGGGCAGTGTGCAGTCAGATGTTGTGTTTTTGATTGGTAACTAGTGATGTTCAGGCAGGAGTAGTGTCCATTGTGTTTGTTACAGGTGATGATTTCCCCAACATGGAAGCACTGCTGGAGACAGTGTTTGAGTTGTCGGCTAGTCACCAAGGATCGGTCAGGCATGCAGGGTCTGGAGAACCATCCCCAATACAACACTGATAGTGTATGCTGACAGTGTGTGTGTGTGTGTGTGTGTGTGTGTGTGTGCATATATGTTTCCTTTCATGAAGAATGCATGTGTGCTTTTTTCAGTTTAATTTTTTTTCCACTAAAACTTTGTGAATGTGTGGATGAATGTGTGTGTGTGTGTGTGTGTGTGTGTGTGTGTGTGTGTGTGTGTGTGTGTGTGTGTATGTGTGTGTGTGTGTGTCCTTGTGAGTCTTTGTGTGTCTTTATGAATCTGTATTCTGTGTCTTTGTGTGTGTGTCTCAATATTTGCACTGTATCTGTGTTCATGAGTGCACGTAAACTGAACAAATCTTTATTTATCTAAACTGCAAAAAAAAAAAAAAAAAAAAAAAGGAAAGAAAGAAAGAAACCCATGAAGCAAACATGGACTGGAACTGTTGCTACAGCAAAAACCTAACCTTTCTCACAGTAAAGACTGCATGTGTGCAGGTTCCCCAGTGAGACGGCCACCATCGGGAGAACCTCATGTGACTGAAGGTAAGTGATGTACTGCTTTACCACCAGGAGAACCTCATGTGACTGAAGGTAAGTGATATACTGCTTTTTTACCATCAGGAGTACCTCATGTGACTGAAGGTAAGTGATGTACTGCTTTTTTATCACAAGAGCATCACATGGCTGAAGGTTAGTGATGTACTGCTTTACCATCACACAGAACCTCATGTGGCTGAAGCTAAGTGATGTACTGCTTTACCATCACAAGAACCTCATGTGACTGAAGGTAAGTTATATGTAAAGAACCTCATGTGGCTGAAGCTAAGTGATGTACTGCTTTACCATCACAAGAACCTCATGTGGCTGAAGGTAAGTTATGTAAAGAACCTCATGTGGCTGAAGCTAAGTGATGTACTGCTTTACCATCACAAGAACCTCATGTGGCTGAAGGTAAGTTATGTAAAGAACCTCATGTGGCTGAAGGTAAGTGATGTACTGCTTTACCATCACAAGAATCTTATGTGACAGAAGGTAAGTTATGTAAAGAACCTCATGTGACTGAAGGTAAGTGATTTACTGCTTTTACCATCACAAGAATCTTATGTGACAGAAGGTAAGTTATGTAAAGAACTTCATGTGACTGAAGGTAAGTTATGTACTGCTTTACCAGCACAAGAATCTTATGTGACAGAAGGTAAGTTATGTAAAGAACCTTATGTGACAGAAGGTAAATTATGTAAAGAACTTCATGTGACTGAAGGTAAGTGATGTACTGCTTTACCATCACAAGAACCTTGTGTGGCTGAGGGTAAGTTATGTAAAGAACCTCATGTGACTGAAGGTAAGTTATGTACTGCTTTACCGTCACAAGAATCTTAATGTGACAGAAGATAAGTGATGTAAAGAACCTCATGTGGCAGGAGTCAAGTGATGCCCTGTTTTACCGTCACAAGAACCTCAGGTGGTTGAATGTAGCTGGTGTACTGCTTATCCATCAAATGAAGGTAGGTGATGAACTGTTTCAACAACAGAAAAAGCTCATTGGCCTGAAGGTAAGTAGTGTACTGATTTACCATTAGGAGAATCCCA
Source organism: Conus betulinus (assembly GCA_016801955.1). Lineage (NCBI taxonomy): Eukaryota > Metazoa > Mollusca > Gastropoda > Neogastropoda > Conidae > Conus > Conus betulinus. The sequence continues at coordinate 127,901 of JADBJO010000474.1, read as the reverse complement.
TTGAAATGTAAGTAGGTGATGAACCGCTTTACCATCCGAACAAATGAATGAAACGGAAGGTGATGATGTACTGTTTTATCATCAGGACAAATGCATGAGACTGAGGTTAGATGATGTACTGCTTTACCAAGAAAACAAATGCATGAGATTGAAGTAGATGGTGTACTGCTTTACAATAAGGACAACCTGGTGAGACTGAGGTAGATGATGTACTGCTTTACCATCAGGACAGGTGAATCAAACTGAAGGTATATAATGTACTGCTTTACCATCAGGACAAATGAATCAAACTGAAGGTAGATAATGTGCTGCTTTACCATCAGGACAAATGAATCAAACTGAAGGTAGATAATGTGCTGCTTTACCATCAGGACAAATGAATCAAACTGAAGGTAGATAATGTACTGCTTTACCATCAGGACAAATGAATCAAACTGAAGGTAGATAATGTACTGCTTTACCATCAGGACAAATGAATCAAACTGAAGGTAGATAATGTACTGCTTTACCATCAGGACAAATGAATCAAACTGAAGGTAGATAATGTACTGCTTTACCATCAGGACAAATGAATCAAACTGAAAGTAGATGATGTACTGCTTTACCATCAGGACAAATGAATCAAAATGAAGGTAGGTGATGTACTGCTTTACCATTAGAACAACTGATGAGACTAAAGGTAGATAATGTACTGCTTTACCATCAGGACAAATGCATGAGACTGAAGGTAGATGATGTACTGCTTTACCATTTGAAAAACTTGATGAAACTGAAGGTAGATGATGTGCTGCTTTACCATTTGGACAGACTGATGAAACTGAAGGTACATGTTGTGCTGCATTACCATCAGGACCAAAGCATGAGATGAAAGGTAGATATACTGCTTTATCATCAAGAGAAACTTTTGTGACTGAAGGCAGGTGTTGCATTACTTTACGATCAGGAGAACCACTCGCAACTGACGATAAATGATACACTGCTTTACCATCAGGAGAATCGATGATGTACTGTTTTACCATCAGGAGAACCCATGGGGCTGAAGCTGGATAATGTTCTGCTTTACCATCTAGAAAACTTCAAGTGACAGAAGTATGTACTGTACTGTTTTATGATCAGGAGAACCTCATGCGACTAAAGGTATGTGATGTACTGCTTTACCACCAGGAGAACCTCATGTGACTGAAGGTAGCACTGCACTGCTTTGCCATCAGTACTATGACTGAAAGTGGTAGTGCACTGCTTAACAATCATGGATTGACAATCATGTTACTAATTTTTTTTTTTTTTTTTTTTCACACCATATATATTAATAAACAGGAGAGAAATAAAATGTCTTACATGTTCATGTATAAATCTATATATATACTGCTTGATGGATTATGTGATCATGATAAAGAAATTTTTAAAAAAAACAAAGAAAACAAATTTCTTACATGCTTAGTCTGATATTTTCTTTTCCAGTTTTACAGGGAAGGGTTTTTCTTTTTCAAATAAACATGTATGATGACAACCAACCAATATGGGTCCAGCAGAGTTAAAAATCCCCGACAGTCATTTGTGAAGGACTTCTGTCGTCGCTATCATTTGAACAAATTCTGCATCAAGAATTTCTTTGTTTAAATTTGAGGTGGGATATGAAACTTATGGTAATAGTCCAGCTTGACAGGGCTGCTTCTTCCCCGTGCTGTGAATGTGTATGTATGCAAGGAGAACCAGGGTTAGCTGGTCTACAGAGACCACCCAGAGCATCATGGTCATGGCTTGCTTGTGGGGCATGTGGAGAGCCCGCAGTGATTCAGAGTGGTCTTTCAGCATCCATCTGATGTACTGATGTTTTCTTCTGTAGTGTGGAAGCTGCAAGTGGAACTGTCCTCTCACTTCTGAAGTGGACCCTGACTAAATGGAACTGGGAGCAGCCAGGGCTCCCCCTTCTCTGCAAAGATGTGGATGGATTCTGGCAAAATGTGAAATGATAGTCTGCAGAAAAAAACTGCATTTTGATGGGTGAAAAATCAGGAGTGGCAGTGGAATCTGCAGAGCACTGGTTGTTTGTTGGTGGGTTTTTTTTTTTTCTGGTATGCTAGCAGACAAGATTAACATCACAAAATCTTGCGTGAAGTCATTCATGAGAGGAGGCAGTTGCTGTTTTGTCTTGATGTCATGTTCTGAAGTGATACATCAGTAGCATGTTACAAAAGTGAAAGAGAAAAGGCTGCTCAGACATATGGTCCTGGTTGCAATTGGACAGATAAATGAATGATACTCGATGCTGAGATGTTAGGCTACTCCGTGTTCGGATGATACACAGCTCAGTGCTCAGATGATACACTACTCAGTGCTCAGATGATACACCACTTGGTGCTCAGATAATACACCACTCAGTGCTCGGATGATATACACCACTCAGTGCTCGGATGATACACCACTCTGTGTTCAGATGATACACCACTCAGTGCTCATATAATACACCACTCAGAGCTCAGATAATACACTACTCAGATAATACACTGCTCAGTGCTCAGATAATACACCACTCAGTGCTCAGATGATGCACCACTCAGTGCTCAGATGATACACCACTCAGTGCTCAGATTAATACACCACTCAGTGCTCAGATAATACACCACTCAGTGCTCGGATGATACACCACTCAGTGCTCAGGTGATACACCACTCAGTGCTCAGATAATGCACCACTCGGTGCTCAGATGATGCACCACTCAGTGCTCAGATAATACACCACTCAGTGTTTTGATGATGCACCACTCAGTGTTTTGATGATGCACCACTCAGTGCTCAGATGATGCACCACTCAGTGCTCAGATGATGCACCACTCAGTGCTCAGATGATACACCACTCAGTGCTCAGATAATGCATCACTCAGATGATACACCACTCAGTGTTCAGATGATACACCACTCAGTGCTCAGATGATGCACCACTCAGTGTTTAGATGATGCACCACTCAGTACTCAGATGATACACCACTCAGTACACAGATGATACACCACTCAGTACTCATATGATACATCACTCAGTGCTCAGATGATACACCAGTGCTCAGATGATACATCACTCGGTGCGATAACCACTCAGTGCTCAGGTGATGCACCACTCAGTGCTCAGATGATACGTCACTCAGCGCTCAAATGATGCATCACTCAGTGCTCAGATGATACGTCACTCAGTTCTCAGATGATAATTCACTCAGTACTCAGATGATACATCACTCAGTGCTCAGATAATGCACCACTTAATGCGCAGATTTGCTTGGACTGCACCATTTTGAAGGCAACTTTACAAAGTTTTCTCTGAGCAAGGATTCACCGTCTGTCAGACCCTTCGAGAATTTTAAGTGTTCGCTTTGTCTTGGAGGGAGCCATGAGCTGCTCAAAATTTTGGCAGTAGGCCCTGCAGGATAATGTTTTCTTTAAAGGTTTGATTTTTATTGTGATCCTTGGTTTCCCATTCTTTGCAGCGCCCCGTTCGCTGATTGAGGAGAACCGGCAGCTGAAGGAGCAGCGGACGTGCAAGATCTGCATGGACGAGGAGGTGTGCGTGGTCTTTGTGCCCTGTGGCCACCTGGTGTGCTGCGCCACCTGTGCCCCGCCGCTCAGCAAGTGCCCCATCTGTCGCTCCACCATCATCAGGGCACTGTGCGCACCTACATGTCTTGAGAGCATTGACCATGAGGAATCAGTGGAGCCAGTCCTCACTTCACCTGTGCAGCACCTTTGTCTTAGGCGGATGCTTTGGGTGTCAACACAAAGTCAAGATCGCAGGTTGTCTCAAAATGTGTTCTTCAAAGGCATGAGATAGTGTGTTTTTTATTCTGTGTTAAAGATGTAGAAAATTCTGGAATTTTTTTTATAAATCTGTCTCTCACTCTTGATTTCATGGCAGAGCTGAACTTGTATTCCTTCACCTACCTCTGCCAACACACTGAACTGATTCAGTGCAGTCAAACTGCCAGCACTTGTCATGCAGTTGTCAACATCTTGCATCTTTGCTTACTACTGCCACAAAATACTTGATCTGTTTAGTTGGACGTTCACCAAAACTTTAATGCTTTAGGGCATTCTTAAACCATTCTTCATCATTGTAATGTGCTTGGTGTCAACATCACTCTCCAACAGACTTTCTGTCCTAGTGCTGAATGGCCTGCCTGTGAGCCCGTCTTCAGAGGAGTGCCTGCCAGTATGATGTTCAGCAGTCAACCTTCATGTTAGTTCAGTAGTGCTCCAACAGCATGGTGTAAAGGTAGTGTGTGGTCTGAACAGCTCTGTGCTACGACACCACCAATTTCTGCTGGCTATGCTTCGTCCCTGTTTGCTGAGTGACGGTTTGCCTGCCTGTTGCACGCAGTGATGCTGAGCTGCCTGGACTATGTCAGCTGTGTTATATACGTTATTTCACCAAATAAACCACATCTGACAAACCAAGGCATCATCTTTTAGGATTCTGTAGCCATAATAATCAGAAATACGTGGTCTAAAACACATGTATGTTTTAAATGCATATTTCTTAGTTATATAGTGGATGTTTTTTCCAACACTGACTCAATCAATAAAATTGCTTGGAAGAAAACAACAACAAAAAAAAAAAGCAGCAGACGGCGCTGTCATAACTTATTGCATAAACTGTACACTTCCCATCAACCAAAAGAGACTGGCATCATGGAGTACCAAGCATCATAGACGTCTTCCTACCGTTAATGAAAGAGAGCAGAGAATAAGTTGAAAGTTATGACCCTGGTCAGCAATCATCACCTTCGGCAGTCTTTGTAGACATGAACAGGTGTTGCCAGCAACAGCTTGCTACACTGTCACTGTTGATCACCAACCCGTTGTGTCCTATCATAGGCTGTGGGATGCTGGCTTCTGTCTGATTCACAGGCTTTGTGGGGGTGGGGCTGATGGGCTTGAGTATTATTCCATTTATGGATGTTTGGTGGGTGTTGTTAGCAGTCTACTTTCCTTACTGTCCATGGTCTGGAAGAAGCGTTCACTGGGGCATGTCAGTGTGCAGAGTTCTTCCTGCTGTGATGGCATCTGCCCTGTGTGCATAAGCCAGTGCACATGCTTGACTCACTAAATTTGGGCTTTCCACTTCCCCAGTACAGACCCTGTTCGTTAACCAGCTGAGCATGTACACACAGCTCTGACAAAACCCTGACTAATTGGTGTCCAGAGGCATTGTTTCAGCAGCCAATCAGACTTTAAAAAAGTCTTCGCCATTTTGTTTTGTGAGTTAGCATGCTATGCAGTGGACTTGTGAACACATTGAGTGGCTTAGGGCAGGCAGAGTATCCCTTAGAAAAAGGCAATCAAGGAGCTGATAGCGGCTTAGCCTATGATACCCACCCCAGATTTACATGAAAATGGCTGAAAAATGGCTTCACAGCTGAGGCTGTATTTTTTCTGCAATTTTTTTTTTTCTGTCTGTGCCCTCTCAGTCACATAACGTTCACACTATTTAATTCAGTCTGCCCCATACACAGCTACACTGAGGTTCATCCCATTTCAGCCAACAGCAAGCTGTCGGTACCAGGGCAACCCTCCAGAGGAGACACTGTACTGCTGCAAAGCACTATTGCATGTCGGTTACGTTCAGTGGTGGCTATTGTGTTCCAGTTTAGTTCCTTACATTGCCGCCCATGGACAGCAATAATTGCCGAGTCACAGAGCCAGCATGATTGAACACCTCCTTCCTGAAGGTATCATCTTGTCCATCGATCGACAGCCGCCATGAACTTGCCGACAGGGAAGACTGACAGGCATTTCCCACAGGCGTGGACATGGGGAGGAAATCAAACCTTGAAGTGGTGACTAGTGTGAGGGATGAAGGCCTGCAGAATGGGACACACACACACACACACACACACACACACACACACACACACACACACACACACACTTTTTTTTTTTAATGCGATGACAAGTTGGCTGCAGCTGCCTTGCATCCTAATTTTCTTTAAGTTGACTTATGGGGCTGCTCTGAAATCATGTCTTTTGCTGTTGTGATATTGTGCATTGAAAAGATATACTGCAGTGTGTTTTGCTTGCTTTTGTACAAAAGCAGACATGGATGTTGTGGGTTGAGGAAAACAAAAAGAAGACGAAAAATTTTTTTTCCTGTCGCATCTCCCGCAGCCTAGTCTTCCCCACCCCTCTCAGCCTAGTTCTGCCTGTACACGGTCCCAAGGTCACTCTTTGGCATTATTCAGGTCTCAGCTGTCCAGTAGAAGCTGTTCATATCAGGTTGTCTTGAGACCACCCACCAGTGAAGACACCGCTCTGCTAGTGAGTCTGTTTGGTATTTTAGGTGTTGGTGGGTTGGGGTTTTTTTTTTGTTTGTTCTTTGTTTGCTTTTTTTCTTTTTGTAATTGTTAAATCTGGCTTGTGCAATATGAAGCGGATGGTCCAGGAGGAAGACTGGAATGTATGTGTCAGAAATTGACCTGTCATGGGTTGTGTGTCATGGGATTGGCCTCATGACACACCCATGATTTAAAACTTTCATATAATCTCTTATTGATGTGTAAAAGGCCCAAGCTGGGTAACCATAAAATTGTGTTCCTCGTGTGACCCAAATTTGAGTTTTGAAAAATTGCAGTAATTAGCATTTCCCCATTTCCCCAGTTTTTTTAAACTGTCAGTCAGAATTTTTTTTTTTTTTGGGGACTCTCAGACTTAAAACTGGAGAAAATTAATATTTCTGCATAACCTCAACTTATTTGAACAGCTGTGCAGTGTATAACTTCCTCTTGTAACTTTTGTTGTTCGAGTCATTCTGGTTCTGTGTCCACTGTCAACTTGAGATAATTTTTGGTTGTGCCAACTGTGCAGCTTTATCCTTATATTTCAGAGAAGTGTTTCATTAAGTGAATCCCATACCTGTTACATTCTTGCGCGTTCTTTTTCTCCTTTTCATTGTTGCTCTTTTCTTTCTTTTTGTTAATCCTTCAGGTTAGTGACCAGTGAAACATTTCTTAACCTTTAATGTGCTTCCTGGGTCTTCCATGAACCAGTGACTCAATAAAAACATCATATCTTTTGAACGGTTAGAGCTATGCTCACGAAATCTTTGGAGTTCCTCAACGATCTTAATAGCCATTGTCACAGAAATTTCATGTTTGGGCACAATCAGTTATCAGCGTAATTAGTCGTGGTTCCCCCAGGACCTATACATTTTAATGGGATGCACATGACCCATGCCATCGGGTGAGGAATAAGTTGCTGAAACCGCCCTTTATCAGGTGTAGGTCTTATAAGACCCACGCGATCTGATTAGGGATAAGCAATAGGAAAAGCCTCTACAAAATGTGTGGGTCTTGGGTGACCCACAGGATCGGGTCTGTGTAGTCAAAAACATCATCCAGTAAAGGTTAAAGTGGTGTGAATGTTTAACTTTGTATAGAGCATCTTGGGGACAAAAAAAGAGAGAGAGAGAGAGAGAGAAGAAAACAAAGATCTATCCAATAATACCAAAATTTATCCAGTCAGATAAGTATTAAAGGGGTTACAGTTTATTTGGAAGAGAAAAAAAAAGAAAGGGGAGGGGTCTAAAATGATAAGTACCAATGGAAAAAAAAACCTGTATTGATGGAGTCAAGTCATGTCAACAAATGGAAAACTGTAGAACATTTTTTCAAGCATAGTGCCATCTTCCCACTGACGTTGTGCATAACATAAACATGACAGACCAGAATGGAACTCCATAGGATTACCTTTATCCTTCTGATCCTTTCTGTTGCTTAATCTACTGTATGAAGGCTGGTGTTCAAATTGGCTGATTAATGACTTTGAAATACTACTTTTTTTCAGTTGTCAGTACTCTATCTACTTTGACTAGATCCATTAAAAAAAAGCCTCTCTGTCTGTCTGTCTGTCTCTCTCTAT
>JADBJO010000474.1:110000-115000 GCA_016801955.1 Conus betulinus | reverse complement strand
CAGGGGAACGGTTTCCACGGCGTTTCGGCAATGTCTCAGGATGATAATGCGTGCATCAAGGACAAAAAGCTAGGCGATAGGAAGTTGTCGTAAGGCGACTGAGTGAGCGAGGGTGGGACGGGAACAGAGAGATGAAGCCTCGTAGTGAGAAGAGCGTGTTGCCCGGTGGATCCTAGTTTGGAGGAAGGTGGTGCGTATGGACCAAAAGCAGAGGGGAGAGAGGCGGTGTGGGGGGCCTCAGTCGGAGCTATCTAGGCTAGAAGAGGCCATGAGGGCCTCTCGTCAAACAGTATATCTATCTACGCGTAGATCCGGGGCTTGGGCGGTTCAAAGGTGTCCTCGTGTCGTGGGTGCCGGGCTGGGTGGTCCGTGCAGCGCTTCGGGGGGGTGGGGAATAGGATGATGAAGAGTGGGGGGGGTAGGCTTAGGGGTGTACTCTGGGTGGTCGAGGATGGATCGTGGGGGGAAGAAAAACTAATAGGTGTGAAACCGGGTCATTCCCTGTTGGGGGTCATGACAGGAGGGTGTGGGCAACACAGGGGGGAATGTCGCGCGGAGTTTGGGTGTTTTTCGGGGGGGGGGGGGTTGGTCTGGCGGGGGCGTTGGTAGGGCGGCGGGGGGCGCGCGTGCGGTCAGGCAGGGGGAGGGGTGGTGGTGGGGTTGTGGGGGGGGGGGGGGGGGGTGGGGGAGCGAGGAGTGAGTGAGAGATTGACAGAGAAGGGATGAGAAGCGAGGACGAGAGAGGAAGGGTCGGGAGTAGAGACAAGAGTCGAATTAAAATTTGGGGTTACATAGGACAGTAGAGGGCGGATAGAGGAGGTGTTGATGATCTCTTCAGACAGATCAGACAGGCACTCAGAGAAGCAGGTTTTCGACAGGGTAATGTTTAGCGTATAGCCCAGCGACCGGGCAAGGGTCAATACTCAGGTCTTCACCGGGCGTTGACGTCAACTCTATAAGACAATCACTTCACACAAGCAACCTTTAAACAAAAATACACCCTCTGAAAACACCGCCACAATAATGTTCTTAAAACTCTTCTCTAGTTTACAATTTCAGATTCAGCATGAAATGTTTCATCACTTTTTCGGAAATTCAAAGACACCACCAGATTGACCTGCCTGAACGAGTTTGTGGCAGAGAGAGAGAGAGAGGAGAGAGAGTAAAAGGAGAGAGAGAGCAGATAGAAGAGAGAGAGAGAGAGCACTCAATTCTGCTTGTATCTTACGTCGTGTGTTTTTTTTTTTTGTTGGAGTTTTGGGGGTGGTTTTTTTTTTTCTTTGTTTTTTTGTTTTTTTTAATGAGGACATAATTCTTTCTGGGGATGTTTTCAACCTGTAGTTCCAGGTTTAGGAGCTTCTTTCGGTTGTTGTGTCGGGCTTTTTTTCACCATTCAAAAATTGCGGGGTTCCCCAAATCATGGAGAAAAAAAAAAGTTTAATACATGTCATCTATGTAAAAAATACCTCGCTTTTCCTCCGTAATCGTTTGAGAAGAGGACCTGGGGCCAGAAAGACCGTGTTGATGAATTACAGGCTTGTTTTTGAAATGTACAGATTGGAATTGTGTTTTTGAATTTAGTTTTGACATTAACGAAGCCACCGATGTTATTTCCAGCTACATTTCTTTCTGTGAACACATGATTGTACCTACTAAAACTATCAAAAAATCAGGCAATAAAAAGCGATCGTAAGGTTGTACAAAGAAACTGCAAACGGAGATTGAAGAATCAAAGAGAGCTTTACAGAGAAAAGTTGAAACATGTTCCAGAATGGAAATATGCGAGATGCATGGAAAGGAATAAAGGTTTTTTATCAGGTTCAGGTAAATGTTCAAACCAAATATTAGTACACAAAAAAACAGCAAAAGAACAGAAGCAATTTGCAGAAAAGCTGAACGATTTTTACTGTAGATTTGATGATAAAGATTTTAGTAAAGAATTAAAGGAAGTGAAGGAAGAACTCCAAAGCAATGTTAAAAACGATGTTGATGGAAGTGATTCTGTTGTGATTGGAAAATGATGTTCAGTTGATTGAGGAAAATGATGTTAATTCATTGTTTTTTTCAACGTTTAAAATGTGAGAAAGGCAATGGGCCCTGATAATATCTGTGGAAAATTGTTGAAGGTGTGTGCTTCTCAGCTCTCCTATGTTTACAGTCGTTTGTTTACCTGGTCACTTACAGAATGTATAATTCCTGTTTTATGGAAAAATGCCACTGTATGTCCTGTTCCCAAAAAACGCAACCCAAGCTGTTTTAAATGATTACCGACCAGTTTGCCCTCACATCTGTTGCAATGAAATGTCTTGAAAGAATTGTCCTCAGTTATGTTTTTAAAGATACTACACAGTACCAAGACCCGTTTCAGTTCGCATACCAACAGAACAGATCAACAGATGATGCCACACTCACACTTCTCCATCATGCTTTTTCACACCTCGAAAACCTGCCTCCTTTGTACGCATTCTCTTTATTGATTTCTCATCAGCATTCAACACATACAACCACATCTGATGGCAAAGAAACTCATTAACATAAATGTGGGTAACAAGCTCATTCTTTGGATAATTGATTTTCTTACACAGAGGACACAGTCTGTTCGATATCAAAGTGTTGTTTCGTCTTCCAGAGTCATTTCAACTGGCGCACCCCAGGGTACTGTTTTATCACCAGTGCTTTTTACTCTGTACACAAATGATTGTTCAGGAAGTGATTCAAACTTTGTACATTAAATATTCAGATGACTCAGCACTTGTAGATCTTTCCAACTCTGATTCTGTTTACTTCAAGGAGGTTCAAAGATTTGTTGACTGGTGCGATCATAACTATCTTGATCTGAATGTAACAAAAACGAAAGAAATGTTGATTGATTTTAGAAAGAATCCAAAAGCTGTACCACCACTTTTTTATCAAAGGTGCTGAAGTAGAACGTGTTGAATCATACAAATATTTAGGAACTTTTATAGATAATAAGCTGAATTTTAAATCCCATGTTGAGTATGTCCACAAAAAATGTCAACCAGATTATATTGTCTTTCGCAAGCTGCGATCATTTCATGTGAATACTGACATTCTTCGACATTTTATTCATGCTTCTTGGAATCTGTTCTAACTTTCTCATTTATGTGTTGTATGGTGGGTTGACTGTGAAGAGCAGAAATGTGCTTGAGAAAGTGGTGAACGTGGGAGGAAAAATCGTTGGTGAGAGACAAAAAAGTCTGAGTGAGCTATATAGGTGCCGTGTTAGTTGTAAAGCGAAGAAGATTACGTGTGACCAGACCCACGTCCTTGCAAATCAGTATGACCTTCTTCAGTCAGGACGAAGATATCGATCGGTTAAATGCAGAAGTGTCAGATTTAAACAAAGTTTTATTCCCCTGTCCATTGATCTTCAAGATCTTCAACCAGTACTTAATACATTTCACAAATGTACTTATATACAAAGGGTATCTGCCCATTTTCTCCATATAAAACGGTGTTGGATGAATGAATAGGTACTTGAAGGAAACGCTTCATAGCATACGTATGTACTTTTTCCATCTGCGAATTTTCATGTAAGCCCCAAATTTCAGCTGCATAAGTAAGAAGAGGTTTTATATGTGTATCAAACATTTTCCAAAATATACCACAGTCTGTACAATTCAGTTTTCTCAGGGATTTCAGAATTTCAATAGTACCTTTTTTTTTCTTTCATCAGAGATTCTTCCCATGCGTAACGGAAAGTTAATTTTGTGAAAATATCATTCCAAGATATTTATATGAATTAACTACTTGAACATCTGCCTTTCCATAAGACCATTTTTCATACACTGATAGGTGGCCACCCATTCTAAAGACCACTATATTCGTCTTATCCAAGTTAACTGATAAACCTAAGCGGTCTGCTTCTTCTTTCAATACATTTAGTTGGTTTTGCAAACCTACAACTGTTCCGGACAGAAGAACAACATCATCAGCATACAGTAGTAAAACTAATTCAACTGCTCCAGGTATCATCTGGATACCATGTCTTCCTTTGCGGGACAATTCCATTCCACCGCCAGTTCGTTTATGAAAAAAGAAAACAACTGTGGACTTAACAAGCATCCTTGTTACTCCCCATTTGGACAATCAAAATAATCTCTGAATATTCACTCTTCACACGCACACATGCAAGCACCGAATTGTAGACCCCTCTAATAGCCATGTACAATTTTACTATTACACCACTTTTACGGAGTACATTCACACAGAGCATTCCGATTTACCGAGTCAAAGGCCTTCTTAAAATCTACAAATGCAATGTAGAGCTTCGATTTGCAGAGTAGATGTTTCTGAATCAAAGAATATAGTGTAAATATATGGTCTATGGTGCTGTAACTGGTTTCTAAAACCTGCTTGTTCTTCCACTATTTTTTTCTTCAGTTTCAGCCCACTCAGTTAATCTTGCATTTAGTATGTAAGTGTAGATTTTACTTAAAACGCTGGTAAGTGATACTCCACGATAGTTGTCGGGATTGTTCACGTCTCCTTTGTTTTTGTAAATTGGTACACAATTATAGATTTAGCCCATTCTGATGGAAAGATACCATTATCAAAAAGTTGAGTGAATAAATGAACAAGAAAATTGATTACAGTTGTGTTTTGCATTCTTCAACATTTCTGCTATGATTCTATCTGGTCCTGCACTCTTTCCTAATTTTAAATGTTTGATACCAGCAACAACTTCTTCACTGGAAATAGGTTGATTAAATAATGGCTCAATTTCATTTTTCTTCTACCATACCAATCTCTCTTCTTCTTACTTTTTATTATCAAAACTATGAAAAACGCCCCCAAAATGGTCATGCCACACTGTTGAACTGAGATTTCGTTATACACAAAACTCTTTTTGTTTATATATCTTATCACTGACCAGAACATTTTAGAATCATTGACTGAAGTTTTTAGTTTCTTTAACCTACTTTCTTTAACTTTTTCTTTAAACTCCATTTCTTTTGTTTTCCTTAGCGTAACATACT
>JADBJO010000474.1:95000-105000 GCA_016801955.1 Conus betulinus | reverse complement strand
TACCCTCTCCCCCTTCACGCCGTCTGTGCCTTTTAGTATGACTAGACACGAATGCGATCTGCTTCAAATACTAGTAGTAACTTGTTTCCTCTTTCATCATATCATGTGCGACAACTACATGCAGTATTTGTGTCTCTCCTGAGTCATCGTTGAACGCCGATAGGTTGTTTGTCTGTTTGTTCGTTTGTCTGTCCATAAGCGCGTCAATTAATGACATCAAGACAAGGGAAAGGATATGTGTGTGTGTGTGTGTGTGTGTGTGTGTGTGTGGGGGTCGGGGGGGGGGGGGGGGGGGGGGGGCTAAATTTCGGGGGGGGGGGGTTTCTTTCTTTCTGCTTGGTGCTACTGTCATAGAGGCTACATGCCGATGTGACCACATGCCGATGTGATGTGGCTACATGTCGTTGTGACCCAGTGGCTCACGATGACATGTGGTCACAGCGGCATGTGGTCACATCGGCAAATCTACCATTCTTTGGTAAATACTGAAAATCATGGTCACAACGACACGTGGTCACAACGACACTTGGTCACTTCGACATGACCCCGTCACGAACACTATCGAGTACCATTTGAGCAATTTGTACAGCGAGGCATGGAATGTTTAGAGTGGTACTTGACAAGCAAGCGGCATAGGCCGCTTTTTCCAGCGTGACCCCCCCCCCCCCCCCCCCCCCCCCCCTCTCTCTCTCTCTCTTCTCGACCCACCCATCTCTGGTTCCTACGCCAGTGACTGCATAACAAAAAAAAAAAAAAAAAAAAATTTAGCCAACAAACATAAATCATTAATTACTGATCTTTATAATCCTATCCTTGATAGTCCGTAACTGTGAAAGACACTAACTCACATAAAGAATTCAGAAAGCACTGCATTCCTTTTAGTAGTCTATGTAACAACTCCGCCAAACAACAAGCGTTTCGACCTTTTAGGTCTTCTTCAGGCAAGATAAACAACACTCAGGACAACGAAAATGAGGACCGAAGAGATTAAAAACACGTTGTGATTTGTCTTGTTGTTCTTTTGTCCATATGGCATGGCGGAGTTACTACAAAAACTGTCTGAGATTTGTTTATATTTCCGCCCGCAGTTGCTTCGTTTTGCAACTGCATTCCTGATCGTAAATATATTACATTCTTTATTTTACATCTAGCCAAATATTTCATCTATAAATGCAAATGTGAGAAAAAAACTTCCAATTGTAATAAACTTTCTCCGCTATTCAAAGACAAGATATCTTGAACAGCAAGTCGCAAAAAGCGTAAAGTCCATTCAAAAAAACTGCACGAAAAATGGCAGTTATACCAATCTTTGATAGAAGTGTGATTTTTTGACTTGATGTGCATGTTGAGGGACTAGGACTAGTCTGTCTCCGTTTCACTTATTATGCATGTACGTATGGATCCCCTTGTGGCTTTGTCGGTCTCTCTCTCTCTCTCTCTCTCTCTCCCTCTCTCTCTCTCTCTCTCTCTCTCTCTCTCTCTCTCTCTCTCTCCCCTTTTGTTCTGTTTTTGCTTTGTTTTTGGTTGTCTATTTGTATTTAATTTTTGAAAAACCGTGCCTTGCAAATAAGCTGACACATGATACGGAAACTGTTTATGGTACATGATTGAAATGTAAGCGTTTGGCTGTTGAAACATAATAAATGGTGTGAATTATATACTGATGTGAACTGAAATGCAATGAATTTATGTAAAATGTTTTGTCTTTGCAAGGAGAAAAATAAAGTTGAAAAAAAGTAAATATATTACATTCGTTTTTTTTTTTTTTTTTTTTTTTTTTTAAATAAATTTTAATGTGGGTTTGCTTCACGGTGTATCTTGCCATGTATTCAGGAAGTAGTGGAAAGAAGGGAGTGACTCCACACAGCGCACACACGTCTTCCCAACTCTTTTTTTTTACAACCCCCCCCCCCCCCCCCCCCCCCCCACATTCCACATGTAATGATAAACAAATCTGTCCTTGACATTTGGAGCACGTGCGGCACAACGGAAACTTCCACCGTCTACGCACGAGTGCAGCTGGCTGCCGTCGCTTCCATTCATCAGTGAGGCTGCTGTCTTGCACGAGTGAGAGACTGGCGGTGTCGCGCGAGAATATGTTACCCCTCGAAGACACATTATCCTGAGGACAATTCTTACAAAACCAGGCTTAACATTTTTTTTCTTCACTCGTTTTACAAAGTGCCCCCCCCCCCCCCCCCCCCCCCCCCTTTCCACACTCTCTTGCTCCTTTCACAGACACCACCTGTCCTAGGATACACCCCCCCCCCCCCCCCCCTCAGTTCTCTCTCTCTCTCTCTCTGATAATATATGTTGAAATAATGTATGCATGACAAGGACAGATTGCACGACTAGGTTTGGGCCTAAAATATTCATGATTGCGTATTGAAGATCGATCGATCGATCAATCAATCAATCAATTTCTTTCTTTCTCTCTCTCTCTCTCTCTCTCTCTCTCTCTCTCTCTCTCTCTCTCTCTTTCTCTCTTTCTCTCTCTGATATCCTTTGTCCCTGAACGGGAGCAAGGGCCAGATGACTAATTTAAAAAAAAAAAAAAACTTCTTGCTTATCTGTCACCCTTGGGAATAAAGATCATCAATAAATCAATCAATTGTTCTCTCTCTGTCTCTGTCTCTCTCTCTCTCTCCCCGTGTATGTGTGTGTGTCCCTGTGTGTGTGCGTGTGTGTGTGTGTGCATGCATGCGTGTGTGTGTGTGTGTGTGTGTGTGTGTGTGTGTGTGTGTGTGTGTGTGTGTGCGCGCGCGCGCGCGCGCGCGCGCGCGCACTCCCTGTGAATTACAGCTCTTAGAACTATCCTCCACACCTTGCATTTTTTCGCCTCTGATTGTTTCACCTCCATCTACTAAATCTCCCCACGCACCCCCTACCTCCACCCCCACCCTGTCCTTGGTTTATGCGTATACTTTATATGCATGTGTGAGAATGACACGTGCAAACAAGCTCTTTGCTTTTCTGTGCAAGAGAAAACACTTTATGAACACTGTTAGGCCTACTGTTACTGCGTTTGTTGTTGCTTTTATCGTCGTTATTATTGTGAATGGATACATCTGCCCACGTAGGCCCTATGTAGAATTGGTGTCTGTGTAGCGCACCTTACGCGTTTTTTCATGAGAATGGTATGCCATAGAGCGCACTTGCTGTGTACCCCTGTCAGCAAAAACATGTTTTTCCACCCACGCTGTTTATCAAAGAAGCGATCGCCGATGCTACTGATTACAGATTTGAACTTGACCAACGAGCGAAATCTATCTGATGGTTTCGTTGAGAAGCTATATAGGTTGTATATTTCAACATTACCTTTCTTTTACTCTTTGGGCTTTGACAGTCGATGCTGTGACGACACTCGGTCTGAACAGCATGGAATCTGTCTCTGGTTCACTGTGATTTTGACTCCGTTTAAGTGAGGCCACTGCGGGCGGGAACTGACACAAATTTCAAAAACGCATGGTGTTTCACCTTGTCATTTGTTTGCCCCCCCGTTTTCTGTGGCGGACTCACTAACAATTCTTGTTAGAATTCGTTCCAGTTTTTCTTTTCACTGGCATATCTTTAAATAGATTGGGACACTTAATCATCAGTTCGACGGCGAAAGTAATTAATAATTATATTTATATTTTGCCAGAGCATTCCGTCTGTGATGACTGACGCTTCCAAATCTTTCACGTCACAGAGGCAAGACTGTTCGAATGTTGTTTCCACATAATGTTCAAGCTGGATAATGAAATCAGTCGAGTCTGTCACAGCAGAAAGAACATAGCGAGGTAAGACTGATCTAAAATCTGAAATTTTGATTGGCCACAAAGAGATAAAGATTTCAATGGGTGGGGGTGGAGGGGGGTGGGTGTGGAGAGGGTGGGGGTGGGGAAGCCAACGTCATGTAAGCGGTCTGTGTTTTCTTTGAACTGTGTTCGACATCTGCTAAGGTCAGCCAGATGTGGTGGGTTACGGCAGCTCGTGCATCGGCACTTGTGAACCACACGCGTTGCTTTCTTCTTCTTTTTCCTGTTATTCAGTCGGCTGGCTTACTATAATGGTTCATTTAGTTGAGTTTTCGTATGATTGGAATCTTGTTGATTTTAGTGTTGTTATATGGTTTCCTGTATAACATTTCATTCAATTGAACTGTATCATGTACTGTATACTCTTGTAGTGGGCTACAGTTTGTAACAGGTGATAATTCTAGCTAAAAAGCACTTTTATGACGTGTGCCATTTTAGAATCGCTGTTGAATGAAACGCCTGTTGTAAACTGCAATACGCATATGTGTTGGAGTAAATAATGTGGGATCACTATAGGTCCATGGATAGAGATTTCCATGTTAGCAGACTGAAGATGGTTGGTAGCACTTGGAAATGTCACACGCTTCTATTCGTTTGCTTGAAGGCGATGGGCTAAAATAATAATGTGCACTCTAATGTTTAGCCAGGTGGAAAAGTGAACCCCAGTAGATATTCATTATTACTGGAGAAAGAAGTAGGCTGTGTGAGAGACTGACAATTGATCTGCACGGTGGCTCAGTTTTGATAGGTAGTGCACTGTACAGTGTAATAAGATTATGGTATTGGCTAGAGAGAATCTGATCATGTCGCATTTGGTTGCGGCATTCGTGTTTTAGTGACCGCTCAACCACGTGGTGAAAGAAGTGTTCTCGTGCTAGAGTTCTCTCTCTCTCTCTCTCTCCTCTCTCTCTCTCTCTCTCTCTCTCTCTCTCTCTCTCTCTCTCTCTCTCTCTCTCTCTCTCTCTCTCTCTCTCTCTCTCATATTTCGTTTGTTGCTATGTGATATATAGACTTTATCATTTTTGGGGGGGGGGGTGGGGGGGGGGGGGTGGGTGGGGGGGGGGGTGGGGGGTAGTAGTATAGTTCTGCAGCCTGCAATGTTTGTAGTGTTGCGTCTGACCGAAGCACACAGCAAAGTGTGTTACGTGTGTTGAGATGTGGATTATGGAATACCGCATATTCATGTGACTGCTGTCTGACAGAAAATTGTCGTAGTGGCAGGGCGTAACGCCACCCACGTTGGGACTGGGTCGTGACCCGCAGAATAAAGACACACTGCAAAAGAAGATAATTGTTCGACGGATGTGTGTGTAGAGAGAGAGAGAGAGAGAGAGAGAGAGAGAGAGAGAGAGAGAGAGAGAGAGAGAGAACGCAACTGCTCCTATGGACACTGCACTAGACCCCTGCTCTACGAACATCACCATCACCGCACTTCGTCTCCTGTCTTCATCTTTATCAGCCTATAATGGTTATGCCCCTTCTCCCAGACTGGCCACTATCATACAACAGTCAACAGTCAGTGATCGTGCGCCAGTCAGTGAGTTCTTGAACTTGACATTACACTGACGTTCATGATCGGCCATTCAAAGATGTTGAAGTATATAACAACACGTCATTAGACGGAGACTGAAAGAGACGTGCTCGGGATATGGCTGTCACAAGACACCAAGAGTCTGACAGATCCTAAGATGGTGGTGGTGGTGGTGGTGGTGGGTGGTGTGTGTGTTTGTGTGTGTGTGTGTGTGTGTGTGTGTGTGTGTGTGTGTGTGTGAGAGTGAGTGTGTGTGAGTATGTCTCTCTCTCTCTCTCTCTCTCTCTCTCTCTCTCTCTCTCTCTCTCTCTCTGGACACTAGTAATATTTATCATCATAAAAATTCTGGATTCCCAACCGCTTTATCAACTCGCTATGTAATTGATGCTTAATACAGATTTGCCAGTCGTTACTGATGTCCGCCATCATGCTCTTCGTGGAATGGAATCATAACATTTCAGGAGATAGGTGAAGGGGGGGGGGTGGGTGGGGGGGGGGGTGGGGGGGGGGGGGGGGGGGTGCGGTTCAGTCTCTACTGACCAAAAAGTCACGGTCACTTCGGGTTTATTCCTGTTTCACGTATTAGTTTTCAGATTATTTATACCGAGTCTGAGTACCTTTTTTTTTTTTTTTTTTTTTTTTTTGACGAACACAAATCATTTTGGGTGCAGCTGCAGGTTCGTGTTTCGTCGCCATAGTAATACAACTTTGTGGAAATCGCTTGACAACTGGCTAGGTTTCAAAGTGAACATCACGACTATGGGTAATTTAATACCCATGATGAATGGCGAATGCTAAGAGAAAGAAAATTGGAGACAGAGAGTTCAAAGATGAGACAAAGACCAAAATGAGAAACCAACACACACACACACACACACACACCCGCGCGCGCGCGCGCGCGCGCGCGCACGCATGAGTTTTTTTTCCTAAGGGTGACAGATAAGCAAGAATAGGCCTTTTTTTCACCTGCACCTTTTCCCTTCAGGGACTCAGGATACTAACACACAAACACATATCACACATATAGAACTGATCATATCAAAACAGTGTTGATTCATAACAGCATTAAAAAAAAGATACATACACAGTACAACTCTCTGTCTGTCTGTCTCCCCCCCCCCCCCCCCCCCCCCCCCCCCCCCCCCCCCCCCCCTTAGGATATTCGTTTGAACAAAGGGAATGTAAGAAACGTCAGTCACCAATAACAGTTTAATCAGCACAGTAAACGGAGAAATAAACCGTGATTCGTGAGAAAGTGAGTCATGTTCAAGTGCACAAGCAATCAAGCCAGCAAGGAATAGGAGATATTATTGTTGAAGAGAGAGAGAGAGAGAGAGAGAGAGAGAGAGAGAGAGAGACAGACAGACAGACAGACAGACAGAACAGACAGACAGACAGACAGACAGACAGACAGACAGAACAGACAGACGGAGAAAGAGAGAGATGGGAAGAGAGACGAAGACCGAGAAATATACAGACAGTCTATGAACACAGACTCCATGAGCGCAAAGAGGGGGAGAATTTAAGAGGATGGGAAAATTATCCTCGTCACCGGCAAGCACGAGGTGATAATGACGTCAGACATGGTCGATTCATCATAAATCGACAGCCGAACTGGTTTCGTTGCGTCCTGAAATCCAGCACTGGCCCAAACCAACTCTGGACAAAAACTTTTCCATATTGCATCTCTCTCTCTCTCTCTCTCTCTCTCTCTCTCTCTCTCTCTCTCTCTCTCTCTCTCACACACACACACACACACACACACACACACACACACACACACACACACACACACACACACACAGGTTTAGAGGTAAACAATAAAAATAGTTTGTGGGGTTTCCCGTTTAGCATTTGCCGAATCTGTCTGGATGGACTGTTCAATTAAGATAATTACCTGATTATGTGTAAATCTGTCTAGCACACACACACACACACACACACACACACACACACACACACACACACACACACACACTGACTGAATGAAACCAACTTATTGTCAGATTAACTCATAGTTGCACACACACACACACACACACACACACACACACACACACACACACACAGAGAGAGAGAGAGAGAGAGAGAGAGAGAGAGAGAAGGGGGTATGTAATTATAATTTACGGAATTTTCCGTTAAGCCTCAGCGGAATCTATTCATTAGCATAAATTGGTCGGTCAAGCTTAGGGGTATATCCATGACACGCCAACAGACTTATGAAGCAGAAATATTGCGCTTTTTTTCCTCTCAACAATATACGCAAAGCACCGACGAAAGTAAATGAAAGCAATGGGGACAACCAAACCAACAAACCAAACCAACTCGGGTCAGGGGTTGGGCGAGTCTACTCAGACTGGTCGAGTCCATTATTTTCTAATAAATATTAGGCCTAGGAGCGAGGTGGTCCGGACTGTATTTGAGTGATAGCTTGGCTAGGTGACAAACCAGTTAGCGTGGCTAAGGGTTCCTAGCATTTTTCATAGGCTGGTGTGGTGAACTCGATTTAGCAGTAAAATAAATGTTAATCGTTGCATCAATAGTTTTTTTGTTGTTTTTTTTTTTTCAAAAAAGGCAAATTGATCAGTTTATGTGTCACCACTAGACTTTAGAATAGGTTTTGTTTGTCCCATTGTGCACCACTTGCAACGTAAGTCTTCAAAGGGGAATTTCGTCGCCTGGAGCTGATTTCATCATCCAGTAGCGGTGAGTGTAACAAGAAAAAAAACAAAAACAAAACCAAACAAAAAAAACTTGGTTACTAGTTTTCCGTGGGAAGAGGAGCTAATTAAGGTCTCAAGAAGGCACAAAATCCTAGTTTAACATGGGTTTTCCATAGTGCGTCAATCGATGAGATCAAGGTTCAGCAGCATGCGCTTTATGCACGTAAAACAATACAGGGCATTCTGGTTATATCATGTTGTAAAATCTGTGCATGCGGATGAATCAATAAGCGCATTAAAGGCAGGGAGTGAGGTGTGTTGCATACAATGGCGACGCACTTCCGGGTAGGCATTTTAACGAAACTAACCAAAATACCCATTCGAAATCAAGTGAAACCCACTAACACCAACCCAAACCACCAATTAACCTCATGCAACCAAAACCGACCAAAGCTAATCTCTACGCGATAACAATGAACTAGTGTTTTATTTGTGAATAACTGAAAGATTACACAGTGCTCTGTGTGTGTGTGTGTGTGTGTGCGTGTGTGCGCGTGCGTGCATGCGTGCGTACGTGTGTGTGTGTGTATGTGTGTGTGTGTGTGTGAGCAATCTCCTATTTCGGACAATGAGACATCTTGGTGCTTTTCACAAAAAACCGACTAAAACCAATCTCTACGAGATAACAGTTAAACTAATGTTTTATTGTGGATAAACTGAAAGATAGATTAAATAATAGTGCTGTGGAGTTTGTGTGTGTGTGTGTGTGTGTGTGTGTGTGTGTGTGTGTGTGACAAGTGTGTGTGTGTGTGTGTGTGTGTGTGTGTGTGTGTGTGTGTAGTAGTAGTAGTAGTAGTACTCTCTTAAACGTCTTTTCACTAATGTGATATTAGACGAGTGTGTGTGTGTGTGTGTGTGTGTGTGTGTGTGTGTGTGTGTGTGCAAAATCCTATTCCAGACATCTTGGTGCTTTTCACATAGATCTATTATCACTTTGTTATATATTCCACATCATAAGTATTGTGATCTTTCCACACTGAGTCTGTGAGTGGTTTTGTTTGTTTGATTGATTGTTTTTGTCAGTGCATCTCAGTAATGTGACAAAGCCATGCATCTAGTCCAACTTGTTGAAACCAAGTGTGTTTGATGGTGTTATGCTGTTGCCTTCCTGATGCACTTCTCTTCATTTTGCTCTGTCAGGGTCTTTTGTTTGTGGTGTGAGTGAGTGAGTGAGTGTGTGTGTGTGTGTGTGTGTGTGTGTGTGTGTGTGTGTGTGTGTGTGTGTGTGTGTATGAATAGACATGATTGGTAAAAAAAATCCAAAACTTTATCATGAATGAAAGAGAGAGAGAGAGAGAGAGAGAGAGAGAGAGAGAGAGAGAGAGATGTCACATGTAACTGCTATCACACAAACACTTTTGGACAGAATAAATATATAATGCCAGCAACAAACATAAATTTATATCAGATATAATAAAAGTATTGGAAAAGGTTTAACATTTAGCTCAGCATCACATCATTAGGTATATCTAAAATGTACAACTGCTGAGATTACTACAATTAAGAATAGATTAATAGTTATAACAGAAAAACCAAATAAAAATAATAACAAGCATGCAGTAATACCATCATGTCTGTCTGTTCTCCCTCCCTCTCACAACACACACACACACACACACACACACACACACACACACACACACACACACACACACACACTCACACACACACACTCACACACACACACACACACACACACACACACACACACACACACACACACACACACACTCACACATACACACACACACACACACACACACACACACACACACACACACATGGCCAACACTTACAAGTTACACTTACATACTTACTGCCCGCTTTCCCCCCACCTGCATATACACACAAATTCATGCACACACATGCCTGCATGTTTCACATACACACACATGCGTGCACACATACACACACACTCTCTCTCTCTCTCTCATTCTCTCTCTCTC
>JADBJO010000474.1:82500-90000 GCA_016801955.1 Conus betulinus | reverse complement strand
TTTTGAAGAACTAGTCAAGGTACGTTCTTGGTGACAAGGTATTCTGCTCTTCATTGCAGGTGAACTGAACAGCAGGGAATGTGACAGGGTGGGCAAGTCAGAACTGTGTCATCTTAAGGGCCCTCCAGTTACAGAATCTTTCAGAGACAGAGTCATCACGATCACATTTGACAGGGTTACTGCGTGATCTGTTGTTGAACTTGTTCACTCTACAGTATCACTGACACGATCACAGTGACTGGATCCTTTCATTTTTTTTTTTTTTCATTTAACTTTGTATTTAGACTTATTCACTTAAAAGTGTCATCGACCAGAGCAGAAGTTTACTTTACAAACTGTCAGCCAGATCAGGGTGACAGCGTCTTCTCTCAGGACTTGTTCAGTTGACAGCATCTTCACCAACAAGACAACACTGACAGGCTCTACTGTTGGGAGTAGGACTTGATAGTGTTTGTGGTCAAGGTCACAGTGACAGGATCATCTGGTGATTCATTCAGGCAATAGTGTAGCCAGTCGATGACGAGGAACTGTCTTCTTGAGGATTTGTTCATTGATGTTGACAGAGTCGCCAAGATCACAGTAACGAGGTCATCTATGAGGACTAGTTCATTTGATTGTGTCGCCTGTCAGTGAAGAGGGACAGTCTCCCACCAGGATTTGATCACTTGACAAGTCATCAACAAGATCACAGGGACAGGACTTGTTTAATTGACAGTGTCGCCAAGATCACAGTGAGAAGGTCTTCCACTTGGACTTGTCCGCCAGACTGCATCTCTAGGACCACATGGTCATCTGCTAGGACTTAAGCTGCTGAAAGTGTCATTCATCAACTCACGGCAACAGGGTCTTGTGTCAAGATTTGCACTGTGGCTTTTTCCTCTGTGCATATATCAGACCTATCTCTAGACTACACATCAAGCTGTTTGGTTCTATAATGCATGAACTGCCTGATCAAAATCTTTGGAAGTAATTGATGCTTGTAGACCATGTGTCCTGTTTTGCACCTGCCCCTCTTGACCACTTCACGGAAGACGATATCACTACAGCTAAACTAGAACTTCTGTTTGTTGAGCGATTCTCAGAGACACATGTGGCTGCTCAAGGCAAACACCGAAAACCCAGACTCATTGCTAGCAGCTGCTGTGTCCGCACTTGTTGGTAAATACTTCATGTATTTACAAACACAGAGATGATACACTGCTGGTGCTGAACACACATGACCAGGTTATTCTTTGAAAGACTAAATCCTTTCCATTCAAGCCGAAGGCGCCTAAGTTTTTTTTGGTTTTCTTGGATCTGTCTAAGAAGATTTTGTGCTGGTTCAGCGCTAAGTGACAGTCAATTCTTCACAGACAGTGAACGACCCCGCCAACATGGCGGGGATGGGTCAGCATCCAGGTAGTGGTCCCGAGGTATGGGACCACAGTTACACAGGCGACCAGGGGTTTCAGGATGCCACAAGGCAACCCCCAACTCTCAGACCACGGGATGTTGACCTGCATGAGGGTGACCATGTCATTGGTGAGTGGGCTGCTGCTTTGCACGTAACACTAACGTCACAGTGATACTAAGGCTTATTCACGTAGTGTGTATGTGTGAGTGGGAAAGATTAGAAGAGGGGGATGCGGGAGTAGGGAAAGCAAGGGGAGGGGAG
Source organism: Conus betulinus (assembly GCA_016801955.1). Lineage (NCBI taxonomy): Eukaryota > Metazoa > Mollusca > Gastropoda > Neogastropoda > Conidae > Conus > Conus betulinus. The sequence goes on along the minus strand of JADBJO010000474.1, from coordinate 88,346 downwards.
TTAAGGAAGGATGTACATGGGTATACTCCTCCATCCTATGAACTCATCCTCTCTGCCCTTTATACTCTGGAGTTGCATTGTACATTGAATCTCATCCTAAAGGAAGGGCCCAGTCAATTCTGGACAAAGAAGAGGGGTGGGTTGGGAGGGGAGGGTGTGTGGGGGGGGGGGGGGGGGGGGGGAGGGGCAGTCTGAATGATGAATGTCGAGTCTGTAGTGAACAAAGAAAGGAAAAGTCTGAGCTATGTCTAGACTGTGCCAAACAAAGAAGGGAACAGTCTGAATGATAAATATTCAGGGTTTTTTTTTTCTGAACTGAGAAGGAGGTTACTGGAATGATAACTGTCCAGTCTGAGTTGAACACACAAGGCGACAGTCTGTACAAGTGTCCTCCATTCTGTATTGGACGAATGGAGGAACAGTGAATGATGAATGTCCAGTCTGTCCTGAACAAAGAAGGGAACGGTCTGAATGATAAGTGTCCAGTCTGTCCTGAACAAAGAAGGGAACAGTCTGAATGATAAGTGTCCAGTCTGTCCTGAACAAAGAAGGGAACGGTCTGAATGATAAGTGTCCAGTCTGTCCTGAACAAAGAAGGGAACAGTCTGAATGATAAGTGTCCAGTCTGTCCTGAACAAAGAAGGGAACGGTCTGAATGATAAGTGTCCAGTCTGTCCTGAACAAAGAAGGGAACAGTCTGAATGATAGGTGTCCAGTCTGTCCTGAACAAAGAAGGGAACAGTCTGAATGACAAAATGTCCAGTCTGCACTGAATAAAAGAGGTGACAGAATGAAGGCTTCCTGTCAGTTCTACACAAAGATGGAGCCACTCTGAAACAATAAGAGTCTTGTTTGTATTGGACAAAAGACACAGTCTGGGTGAGAAAAGTCCAGTCTGTACGGAACACAGAAGGGAACAGTCAAGAGTGATAAGGGTTCAGCCTGTACAGAAGGATGGAGGGAACACTCTGAACGATTACTATCACTATTAACCATTATATTATTATTATATTGGGTGTTTATATAGCGCCTATCCTCGGTCACAGACCAAGCTCTAAGCGCTTTACAATAAACACACTACTTCACTCACTCAGTGGGCTGCCTACCCAGGTAGAGCCGGCCGAAAGAGCAGCCTATTGGCGCTCATTCAGTCGTTTCCCATACCATTCAATATCAGTCACTCATTTTCATTTATCTCATTTATTCCTCCAGTTTCTCACATAGGATGCATCTGATATTTATACGTGTCCTCCATTTCCACCGGTACACGATGGCACACGATACAGTAAGTCACAATTTTTGTGGCTTGGTAAGAAATACCAGGCGGCTATCTTCAATCTACATCAATTTTGCCAGGTCAGCGGGGAACCCCCCTGCTCTTTTCGATTTTCAACTGCCGTGGGTTCTTTAACATGTGCAGGGGGCCAGGAAGGCACACGGGTCTGACTTGCTTATAGTCCCCATCCGATGGACTTGACGTTCAGTTTGATTTGTCATTCAAACTGGGAAAGAAAGGCAGGGCTCAAACCCACGTGACGCACTTCTCACACGTTGGATTGGCAGGCGAACGTCTTAACCACTCTACCACCTTTCTTCACTATCCAGTCTTTACCGTATAAACAAGAGAACAGTTTGACTTTTGAGTAACAGTGATCAGACTGTATTGACAAAGAAGGGATCAGTCTGAACAATAAGTGTTCAGCCTCATCTGAAGAAAGGAGACAGTCTGATCCAACAAATGTCCACCCTGTGCTCAACAAAGATAGGAACAGTCCGAACAATAAATGCTCAGCCTCATGCCAAACAAAGAAGGGAACACTCTGCATTTAAAAGTGCAGTCTGTATTGAACCAGGAAGTGAAAGCTTTGCCAGTGAGTGTCTAGTTTGTAGAGAACAAAGAAGGAAATGCTTTGAAGATAAGTTTTCAGAGATTCCTGAACAAAGAAGGGAACACTTTGAAAAGCATGTATCAATGGGACAAAAAGGGGATAGTTTAAAAAAAAAAGAAGTAAATTTCCAGTCTGAATGGAAATAAGATTGGCATGCTTTTAATAATGAATGGAAATAAGATTGGCATGCTTTTAATAATAAGAGCTCAGTCTGTGTTCAATAAAGAAAGGAATAGCATTTTAGTTTTTGCTCAGATTTTTTTCTTTGTGATGTTCATCATCAGTTACATATTGTAGATGTAGTTTTTTTTTTTTTTTTTTCATTTGTAATGTTCATCATCAGTTACATATTGCAGACATAAATCGGCTCACAAGAAACTGGTAGTGTTAGGTTCGTTTTTTTTTTAGGATGCACATTGTTTCTTTCAGTCGATACCTCCCTTTAAAACTGCTTTGACATGCTTGTTATAATTCACAGGTTAACTGACAAGGCAGAAATCGTAGCTCTCTGGCCACTTAGGTTTCCAGCACGCAAACTGATTTATGGAGAAAGAGAGAGAATGGAATTTACTAACTCTTGTGTGTGTGTATGTGTGTGTGCATGTGTGTATGTGTGTGTGTGTGAGAGAGAGAGAGAGTGCTTGTGTGTAGTAGTAGAATGTGTGATGTATCTGCGAGTGTTTTGTGCACATGTATGCATGCATGAGTGAATGCTGGCTCTGACCTGTCCTGTCCTTATGTGCAGATATTTGTACAGACAAGTGTCATCTGACACTGGTGCTGGTGTGCATTTTGCAGACATGTAGTCTCTGACAATGACCATGGTGTGTGTGTAAATTACAGACGTGTATTTTCCAACAACAGATCTGGTGTGCATTTTATGCTACAGACATGTATACTGTGACAATGGTTCTGGTGTGTATGTTACAGACATGCATCCTGTCACATTGGCCCTGGTGTGTATGTATGTTTAAGACATGCATCCTTTGACATTGGCCTTGGTATGTATGCTGCAGACATATATCCTCTGACAGTGGCCATGTTGTGTATCAATGTTACAGACATGCATCGTCTGACAATGGCCATGGTGTGAATGTTACTCTGTTATAGACATGTATCCCCTGACAATAGCTCTGATGTGTATATAGAGATGTATCCTTTGACAGTGGCCATGGTACAGACATGTATCCTCTGACAATGGCCATGGTGTGTATGTTGCAGATATGTCTCCACTGACAGTGGCCATGGTGTGTATGTCACAGACATGTATCCTCTGACAGTGGCCATGTTGTGTATATTACAGACATGTATCCTCTGACAATGGCCATGGTGTGTATGTTACAGACATGTATTCTCTTACAGTAGCCATGGTGTGTATGTTATGTCACAGATATGTATCCTCTGACAATGGCCATGGTGTGGTGTATGTTACAGACATCCTCTGACAATGGCCATGGTGTGTATGTTACAGACATGTATTCTCTGACAGTAGCCATGGTGTGTATGTCACAGACATGTATCCTCTGACAGTGGCCATGGTGTGTGTATGTTACAGACATGTATCCTCTGACAATGGCCTCTGACAATGGCCATGGTGTGTATGTTACAGACATGTATCCTCTGACAATGGCCATGGTGTGTATGTTACAGACATGTATCCTCTGACAATGGCCATGGTGTGTATGTTACAGACATGTATCCTCTGACAGTGGCCATGGTGTGTATGTTACAGACAGGTGTGGCCATGGTTGTGTATGTTACAGACATGTACATGTAATGGCCATGGTGTTGTATGTTACAGGCATGTATCCTCTGACAATGGCCATGGTGTGTGTGTGTTACAGACATGTATCCTCTGACAATGGCCATGGTGTGTATGTTACAGACATGTATCCTCTGACAATGGCCATGGTGTGTATGTTACAGACATGTATCCTCTGACAATGGCCATGGTGTGTATGTTACAGACATGTATCCTCTGACAATGGCCATGGTTTGTATGTTACAGACATGTATCCTCTGACAATGGCCATGGTGTGTATGTTACAGACATGTATCCTCTGACAATGGCCATGGTGTGCATGTGTTACAGACATTGTTACAGACATGTATTCTCTGACAGTGGCCATGATGGTATGTTACAGATATCCTCTGACAGTGGCCATGACACAGACATGTCTCTGACACAGGCCATGACGTTGTGTGTTACAGACATGTATCCTCTGACAGTGGCCAATGGCCATGACATGTATGTTACAGACATGTCTCCTCTGACAGTGGCCATGACGTGTGTGTTACAGACATGCATCCTCTGACAGTGGCCATGACCATGTGTGTTACAGACATGCATCCTCTGACAGTGGCCATGACGTGTGTTACAGACATGCATCCTTACAGACAGTGGCCATGACTGTGACAGTGACCATGACCATGACGTGTGTTACAGACATGCATCCTCTGACAGTGGCCATGACGTGTATGTTACAGACATGCATCCTCTGACAGTGGCCATGACGTGTGTGTTTACAGACATGCATCCTCTGACAGTGGCCATGACGTGTGTGTTACAGACATGCATCCTCTGACAGTGGCCATGACGTGTGTGTTACAGACATGCATCCTCTGACAGTGGCCATGACGTGTGTGTTACAGACATGCATCCTCTGACAGTGGCCATGACGTGTGTGTTACAGACATGCATCCTCTGACAGTGGCCATGACGTGTGTGTTACAGACATGCATCCTCTGACAGTGGCCATGACGTGTGTGTTACAGACATGCATCCTCTGACAGTGGCCATGACGTGTGTGTTACAGACATGCATCCTCTGACAGTGGCCATGACGTGTGTGTTACAGACATGCATCCTCTGACAGTGGCCATGACGTGTGTGTTACAGACATGCATCCAGTGGCCATGACATCTGACAGTGGCCATGACGTGTGTGTTACAGACATGCATCCTCTGACAGTGGCTGACGTGTGTGTTACAGACATGCATCCTCTGACAGTGGCCATGACGTGTGTGTTACAGACATGCATCCTCTGACAGTGGCCATGACGTGTGTGTTACAGACATCCTCTGACAGTGGCCACCTCTGACCCTGGCCATGACGTGTGTGTTACAGACATGCATCCTCTGACAGTGGCCATGACGTGTGTGTTACAGACATGCATCCTCTGACAGTGGCCATGACGTGTGTGTTACAGACATGCATCCTCTGACAGTGGCCATGACGTTGTGTGTTACAGACATGCATCCTCTGACAGTGGCCATGACGTGTGTGTTACAGACATGCATCCTCCAATGACAGTGGCCATGACGTGTGTGTTACAGACATGCATCCTCTGACAGTGGCCATGACGTGTGTGTTACAGACATGCATCCTCTGACAGTGGCCATGACGTGTGTGTTACAGACATGCATCCTCTGACAGTGGCCATGACGTGTGTGTTACAGACATGACATCCCATGACTGCTGTCTGACATTCTGGCCCATCCTCTGACCCCCCCCCTGTGTCAGACATGCATCCTCTGACAGTGGCCATGACGTGTGTGTTACAGACATGCATCCTCTGACAGTGGCCATGACATGTATGTTACAGACCATGCATCCTCTGACAGTGGCCATGACATGTATGTTACAGACATGCATCCTCTGACAGTGGCCATGACATGTATGTTACAGACATGCATCCTGAGACCTATGCTCTGGTACCTAGCCAAGCGCCCTACCTGGATCCACAGCCTTTGCGCGGACCCGACCCTTCTCTCCAAGGGCAGCCCCCTCCTCGCGCGATGACCACCGAGGCTCTTGGATTCCAGCCGCGCATACCTCTCCAGTTCGTCTTTGACAAGAAAAGATCAGTGTCAAAATGATTAGGGAATGAACCAGGACTAGTTTGCTCTTCTTTTGGATTCCCCAGTGTGGTGTGTATCTTTGAACTAATTTGTTCCG
>JADBJO010000474.1:75000-77500 GCA_016801955.1 Conus betulinus | reverse complement strand
TTTGTTTGTTTGTTTGTTTTGTTTTTACAAATATTGCTCAAAATGCTTTGCTACAATTTCTGGTTTTGAATGTTTACCGATTACACTCAAAAAAGTTGGCTTTATTTTTGCTGATTTGCTCAAATTTACTGAAAAGAATTTATTGTTTTAAGAAAAAAGTATATAATCTTTGTTCAGAAGAAAATTTTAGTTATTTTCTTAAAATGTTATTTTTCTGGCTTTGTTTGCAATATTTCAGATAAAAAAATTTAGTAAAGAAGTTAATGAATTAGAGTTTAGTTGGAATTTAGTAAAGAAGTTAGTTATTGTAAAGAAGTTTGTAATCAGCATAAAAAATGTTTGCTATTTCTCCAAGACAGTATCAATGTGAAGTTGTTTGAATCGGCTAATGTTTGACCAGTTTGGTAGTTACATCTCTGTAGAAACCAAAGCTGTTTTTGTCCTCTTCTGTAAAACATACATTATTAGCAACATTGATACTCATAACCACAGACAGACAAACAGAAGAGACTTTACACTCTCAGTGTTTTGACAAAATTTATAGGTACATTAAATATGATTATTAATTAGACACATTATTCTTCCACAAAGTATCTGACTTACATGTACATACGATATAACAAAACAAAACAAGAGTAGATAAAAAAGAAAAACTTGAAAAAACAAAAAAAGGAACGCCAGGTTCTCATAGACTCACAAAGTGACTTACTTCCTTTTCACAGTTTTGGCGTTAAAACAAATGCCACTGATCTCTTTGTTAGTAAGAACCTCATCATTCAACATGAAGATTCCATAGTGTCTCAGTTTTTCTGTATTCTAACATATGAGAAGTTAGTGATAATGACAGCAACATTAATAATGATGAAAATGATAATAAAAATTTGTGCATGTATCCAGAACTCTGCTCTGCACACAGTGTTTAAAAAAATAAGGAAAATAATGAATAATCAAAATAGCTGACTTACTAAGAAAAATGTGTAATAGAAATGAAATTAAAAAAAAAAAAAAGCAGAGGTAATCATTTTACTACCACAGTACAATTATGTGACAAATGAAAACATGTCTAATCTAAAGCATAACTAAATCCAGAAGCACTTCCAGTGTCACATTTCACTACTCCTCACATACACACACACATATGCGGAAGCACATGTAGGCATGCATACTAACACAAACACACACACACACACACACACACACACACACACACACACACACACACACACACACACACCATCATGCACACAAACAAACAACTCAAGCATATATGATTCTGGGAGCAACAAAAAACAAAAAACAAAAACAAAAAAAAAAAATGAAATTCCAAGAGAAAAAATGAAATAGAAATCATTCTTTTTTTTTTTTTTTTTTTTTTTTATCTCATTCAGGAAAAAATGCTTTAAGTTTATCATTATGATTTTTTTTTAATATACTTCACTCATTTTCACAGCTTCTTATGGATAAATTAGGAACATATTTCACATAGAGGTTCCATACCTTGTACAGATAAGCTGGTCATGGTTTTTTCTTTACAGTTTGCTTAATACCTTGTGTGTCTTCCCCAGAAAGAAGTACTACAGCATGGGTTATCATGCTTGTTACTAACAACACTACCAACCAGCCTGTCTACCAAGATACTGACCATGTTCCAGGTGATAAACAGTCACCTTTTTTGTTGTTGCCGTTTCACCATAATTTACTCGCTTTTCTCTAAGAAGTTCTCTGTACAGAAACACATGCCTTTCATTTCTTGGCAGGCCAGTGCGTAAGAGAACGAAGCTTGATAAACATGAAACTCAAAACAAAACAAATCACACACAAAAAAATCTTCCTGCTTCAGTGTCATTTGTAAATCATTTTTATATATTTCTTTGGCATCCTCTTTTCTTTTTATATATAAATACATATTAAGATCATCAGGAACTAGGGTAGGGCATTGTTTCTGTTATCATCAGTGGTGTTTTGCTTTTCCCCCTTTTCTTTTCTTTTAATCAAGATCTTTTCCTGTTGTCTTTGCTCAGAAGATATTGCTAAAGGTTTACCTGCTGTGCATTGGCAAGTTTTGCCCTAACAGCATTTCTCATATAGAAAACACAAGATGATTTTCCTCTCTCTCTCTCTCTCTCTCTCTCTCTCTCTCTCTCTCTCTCTCTCTCTCTCTCTCTCTCTTTAAAAGTAAAAATGATACAAACAAATAACAAAAAAGCAGTGGGTGAGGAGGAGGAGGGGATGGAGGTGGGACAGATGGGAAGGGTGACAGAGCTTTAAGGATGTCAGACAGAGCCAAAATTTTTACAAATAATTTTTTGTTTTTATTATTCATTGATATTTTTTCGTTGATTTATTGTACACTTCTTCCACTTGTAATAAAAGTGAATGTAACAATTTATGTCAGTTTCAGGATTGGAGTCATACATTGTAAGAAAAATGCTAAATCGGTATACTAATGGGGGCAGCTAACCAGTTGCTGTAGTGGTGCTCTCTCTCTCTCTCTCTCTCT
>JADBJO010000474.1:37500-72500 GCA_016801955.1 Conus betulinus | reverse complement strand
TTTATAACATATTTGTGGGGTTGGGTTTTGCATTCTTTGTTTTGCTTTTGTTTGTTGGTCAGTTTTTTTTCTTTGTGTGTTTGATTGTGTCATTTCTTTTTATAATGTCATGTAGGTGTATTTTTTTCACTATGTCCTTTTCTTGGAAGTAATTGTTTTACATTGATTAGTCTTGAAGCAGTAAGTGTTTTGTTGTTAGTGATAATCATGTGATATGTCTGAATACAGTGTTTTTGTTTTGTTTGTAATTTGTCTACATTCTTGTACTCCCAGTTCTTACACAACAGGGAGTACTACTTTAGAATGGGAACAAAGAAATGCTGTCTGTGTGTGTCTGTCAGTCTGTCCATGGTCAAAATGTGTTCCACTCGCTCCAGACAAAACTAGTGGGCCAATCTTTCTGAAAACTTGTAGGTATGTTCATTATTGGTCATGGATGATGTCCGATGTTTTATTTTACTGTTATATCCGTTACTAACGGCTATAATGGCCCCTAATGGTTTTTCTTCTTTATGGAATATCTCGGAAAGTACTTGGCCGATCTTTCTGAAAATGTGTAGGTATGTTCATTATGGGTTACAGATGATGCCCAATGTTTTATTTAACTGTTATATCTATTACTAATGGCTATAACAGCCCCAAACAGTTTTTCTTCTTTATGGAATATCTCAGAAAGTACTTGGCTGATCTGTCTGAAAATTTTAGGTTGTTCATTATGGGTCGCGGCTGATGCCCAATGTTTTATTTTACTGTTATAGCCGTTACTAACAGATATAATGGCCCGTAAGGGTATTTCTTCTTTATGGAATATCTCAGAAAGTACTTGGCCAGTCTTTCTGAAAATGTGTAGGTATGTTCATTATGTGTCATAGATGATGGCCAATGTTTACCAGAATATCCGTTACTAACAGCTATAACGGCCCAGACATTTTTTTTTTTTTCCTTGTTATGGAATATCTCACACGTATTCAAGATAAACCGAGAGTACGTTTATATGTTTTGCATCTTGTTTGTTGTCATGTTTTTTTTTTTTTTGTTTGTTTGTTTGTTTTTGTATGTGAAGTCAGTGTTTGCTGATTTCTGATCTATTTTGTACTTATAGTTCAGTTATATGACTTGTGAGTTTAATGTACCTAATTTTGTTATATGATAAGTTATGTTAGAACTTATGTTCTTCCTCGCTTTTTTTTCTCCCAACATATAACTTACACTAAATTTGCGAAGAATGTATACACTGTAATCTGTGGCTTGTCAGTTACCCATATGAGAAGATGAAGTCTTGCCTATCCTTGTGAGGTTTCATTTTGTTTGATGAGAAGCAATTTTTTGACATGGTTTTAAGGCAGTGGTTTCTTGACAAAGACATAAATTCCTTGAAGTAACGTGAACATTGATCACCTTATGTAGCAAAAAAGAAAGAAAGAAAGAAGAAGCCCCTAATAGAATGAGTAAACTAAATACAAGCAATAACGTTGTAATATGATTATGTGTATACTTGTAAATCATATTCATTTATTGGTAGTGCACAAAGCATGCTGCTTCTGTAGAATGAGCACTAGTGTATGTTCTGTAAAAGTTATGCTTGTTTAGTTATAATCTAATCTTCTGTGTAATGATTATGGATGCATTAAGTCTTTTTCGTATGTTTTTTCATCATAGTGTTATTGTTTTTTCTTTGTATGAGGTTTAGAAGAGGTCCTGAAGTCAAATGCCTGCAGATCTTAGGGTGGCGAGTTCAAAACCCTCATTAGCTGATCGACTCTCATCTAAGCTTTTTTCTTTTTTTTGGATAATATCTAATGATATAGCTTTTGAATTTCAGGTGAATGTTGTTATTGGTATTCTTATTAAACCACTTCATTGCATCAGTTTTGCCCCAGTTAATGATAGTGATTATCATTTTTTTCCATTATTAGCATATCAGTTAACACATAGGTAATTCCACTCCCAAAAATGGATTTTTTTTTTCTTTTTTTTTTTTTCCACGTACACAGGATGATACTTCTGCGGACACTCCCTGTACAGACAGGCAAGGGTTAATCCAATCGAACCAACAAAGGGAGTGGAGTTTTGGTGTATGACCGTTTTTTATCCCCCAAATAAGGCAACCATACTCCAACTTAGGGGAATAAAAAAAAAAAAAGATTAGGATTAATGTGCATACTTTTAAGACACATTTATTTACTGGTGGTGCACAAAGCATGTCCCTTTCAGAGAATAAGCACAAGTGTGAGTTCTATAAAAGTTATGCTTGATGATTTATAATCCACCCTTCTGTGTAGTGATTATGAATGCAAGAATTTATTTTTATATTTTTTTCTTAATAGTATTTATTTTTTTTTTTTTTCTTTTCATTTCTCTGGAGTTTAGAGAAGGTCCCGTAATCTACGTAAAGCGCTTGTCTGCAGAACGCCTACCTTGTGCTGAAGAGATCAGAGCTAAGTGACAAACTCGTTCATTTTCATTGTCCTATTTGTTTGTGTCTTGCCTGAACAAGACCTAAGAGGTTGAAATGCATCGTGTTTTGTCTTGTGACTCGTTTGTCCTCGTTTCTCTTGGCGGTTCGCTAACATTTATTTAAGATTTGAGTGTGGTGAGTTTGAAACACTCATGAGGTTGGACTTTTTTTTTTTTTTTTGCTTGAAAACCTGGCGTGTCCATGCAGCAACACATGGGTACCTGATTCAGGTCCGGGGAGGTCAGAGGCAGGGAAGGAGAGGGGCTGGCGCCACCTTTCTTCATGCTGTGCCTCAGACAGCGTGAACCTCTGGCTGCCCCATGACCATTAGCCTATGGGACTTTCACCTAAGTTCTTGTCTGGATAAAATTTAATGATGCAGCTTTTTCTTTTGAATTTCATGTGACTGTAATGATTGGTATTTTCTTATGAAATGACTTCATGTATCAGTTTTGCCCCAGTTAGTGAGATTAATTATTATTTCTTCCTTTTTTTTTTTTTTTGCACGTTACTGTAATTTGGAATACTTAGCACATTTTTGGACAATTGCGTATTTCATCATATGGCACTCTTATGTAATCAATTCAGCACAGTTTCTTTTTTCTTGTTCATACACTGTGCTTTTCATATTTATCCAGTACTGGTACATTTAAACCTTATGTTGGGGTTGCACTAAGAGCCTGCGTTCTTTTGTAAAGATCAGTTTTTCATTGGTGTCTTTTTTTTTTTTTTTTTTTTAATTCATACAGGGTCTACGAGTGCCCAAACGTACCAGGGGCTATAGGCAACACGAGTCGAACAGAACTGCCACTCGTTCATTACATCAACTAGCAAGTGTGTACAATGAAGAAGAATCTCTTGTTCTGTTTTGGTTGCTGTCGTAATGCTGACGATACTATCTATATCAAAATCAGTTGACGTGGCCGCTGAGTGCGTGCAGTAGGGGATTCCACAGGCCTACATCCTGGTTGCAGTGTCCCAACGACAAGCACTATGAAATGACTTCTCTCCCCTGTCGCGAAAATCAAATCTGTTGGGCACACGACATTCACCCCACTCAGTCTCCACCACCACCACCCCCACCCCCACCCTCTTCAACAGCCTTCTTCACGTTAGAACCCCCCCCCCCCCCGCCTATTCAAGAAGGAATCATGACCTTGTCTGATGACTAGGCCCCCCACCACCCAGCATTCGTGCGCACTCGTACTTAGCCGGCATACAATGGCGAGCGCGCGCGCACACACACAGACACGCGCGCGCACGCGCGCACACGAACACAAAAGGGCGCGCGCGCGCGCGCACACACACACACACACACACACACACACACACACACCGGGGAAACGACGATGACAATCACAGTCCACATCTTCATGTGCAGTCGCGGATTAGGCACCGAACAGTCTACATTATCGCGTAGCGTACCCAAAGTTTTGCGCTCTCTGTCTCTGACTGTCTGTCTGTCTCTCTCTCTCTCTCTCTCTCTCTCTCTCTCTCTCTCTCTGGTGTGAATGTCCATGTATAGATCTGCACACAGCGCAAATGTCGGATTCCTTTTACATTCTGTGTAGGCGATTCGCGAGGCGCGTCATCACACGCTTTGACTAACATTCCGATGGAGATGATGTTAACATTGTTGCGCAGATTCAATCTGCATCCTTCAGGTCTAGCTAGAGCGCCTCCGGTCAAGGCTCAGTTTGAAAAAGAAACCACACTGGGCAGTTCCGTGTGTCCGAGGCATTTTGAGGTGCCTTTTGGTTCAATCCACGTTTGGGGAAAGAGCTGGACATTCTAGCTGTCCACCGGCCAGGTTACGTACAGGACACAGAAAGAGAGTGTGTGGGTGGAAGGGAGTGAGGTGGGAGGGGGGAAGCGGAAGGAAAGGGGTACGGGGGAAAAGGGAGCTGGTGTGTGTGTGTGTGTGAGGGGGGGGGGGGGGGGGGGGTCAGCCGAGGGAGAGGATTAGCATGTGATAGAAAGACACCTCAGCTATAATTGCAGTCAGGCAGGCAATTTGTGAAGTTTGTCATACCACATGCCCAGTTTGTAATGAAATCAGGTCGTCGGTGATCTTGTCCTAGCTCATGTCCAGTTTGTAATAAGATGAGGTCGTTGGTGAGCATGTCCTTGCACATGTCCAGTTTGTCACACTTGTCACGAAATCAGTTCGTCGGTGATCTTGTCCTAGCTCATGTCCAGTTTGTAATGTTTTCGTAATAAGATCAGGTCGTCGGTTTGTAATGAGATCTCGTCGGTGAGCTAATTCCTCGTTTGTTGAAAGCGTGAATCTGAGAGGTTGCATGAAAGGCACAGAGATGTTCGAATTATGTGTCTTCTCCTTTCACATGCACAAATACAACTGCTGTCACAATATTAAGTAGTTTGCTCTATACTACTACTGCTGCTGCTGCTGTCGTTGCTATAGATTAAATGTAGTCCCATAGAGGCCAGTTCCATACCCACAGTCTGGCACAGTGAATCAAGAGCAACTGGACGTTTTTTTAAGTATAGGTTGTTTTTAAATCGGAATGAGCACTGAGAGACTGATGGAACACAGTGAGGCCATGTGTGGACTGACCGCGAAAAGTTGTAACTTGGCCTTTGATAACTGATTCAAATTCTGCTGATTGATTCTGCATATGGCTGTTGTGTGCAGTGGATGATTGTTCCATGGTACGCATGGTTATCCTGCATGGTGGGTGGCTGCTGTTTATCATCACAGGATTATCATTATCCATTTGTCCAGAGACACGACTCTCGGAAATCCGAGCACAGTCTGTGATAAGATAAACCCGACAGCAAGTTGATCTGTGATAGGATAACCCGACAGCAGGTCGATCTGTGATAGGATAAATCTGACAGCAAGTCGTTCTGTAATAATGCAAGGCTCACACTAGTCCTAGTCTTGGCAGGACTAAAATGCAGGTCGGAGTCCTGTTGGATTTAACAAGTCGGATAAACATGTCTGCTGGGGTCCGGTAAACCCCTTTTGGTCTCCATTAGTTCTGTAGCTAGTCTGGCACCAGTCGAGCCCGACTTAGAGACCTTGGACGGTTCAAAAATTTTTCACGACCATTTCCGACTATTTTTTTTTTTTTAGGTCACAGTCTCGATTAGTCATGTTATTCCTATCTACACCTATGCAGTCATATCTATTCCTATCTATTATTAACTAATCAGTTGAAAAAGTTTGCACTCGTCTGCACTAGTTTCATAGATAAGGAGTCCGGATGTTGTTTTGGAATACCCCAAACCAGTGCAGACAAACTGTGACCAAGGGCGCCAAGCGGTAGACTAGTGCGGACCAATCAGGACCCGTCATGACTTTGAATCAAATTGTGGCGGGAAAAAAAGCCCAGCTGCAAGCGGCGTCAGTCGACACTGGTTTTAATAGTCGGAGACACTTCCTGTGCAGGACTACATGGAAACCGATCAAGACCATCATTTTTTTTCTGAATCGAGCGAGATAAACCCGAGTCGGGCCACGATATGGCATAGTGTGAACCTTGCATAAGGTAAACCAGACAGTAAATCGACATGTGATAGGGTAAACCAGACAGCAAATTGCTTTGTTTTTCTTTGTAGGAGCCTTGTTGCTGCTTCAGGGTGCTGAACTGACGGTTCAAAGCGTCACATCCTGTCTAGGCGGCTGGTTTGTCATCGTCAGCCCTTGTGGAGCCTCGTCAGCCATCTTTTGTCAACTCTTGACAAGGTTCTGTTAAAGCTGTTTGTTGTATGAGGATCTGAGTATGAGGATCTGGGAAGTCGTGTGGTTTTTTTCTTGTGTGTGTTTCTTTCTTTCTTTCATGGGGACGGAAGTAACTTACAGGGGAATGTGTAGAGCGGGGGAGGGAAGAGGTTGACGGCAAGGGGATCGGGAGCTTAGGATGTGCAACATCAATTGTCATTCGTTCTCTTTTCAAAGAATTGATTGTGGCTACCGATGTGTGGGAGCGAAGACTGTCATTAAAAACGACCATTTTTCGGTGCAAATCATCAGTGAGTTTTGCGTGTTGGCAGAGCAGGTGCCACAGTTCTGGAAGTTAGGTACCACCAGATGGCATGGGTAGGGCGGTCTGGATCGAGTGTCTGTCTGGCCTCCATGAAAAAAAGGTACGTATGTAGTGCTGTTACAGCAAGTCTCGCTGGTCTTTTCAATGGTGGAAACCTCTCCTTGGGAAGCAAAATAAAGTCTGAACAAAACTGACCAATGGTAGGCGTGAATGAAACTTATTGGATGCAAAAAATGTGAAACATTTTTGTGTTTAATGGGTTATTTGGGTGATACTGTTAATTTTAGAGTAGTACCGTACATGTTACTTAATATAGGGCTTGAAACACACATCGTGGCAATGCTTACATTTGAATATTTCTTTAAATATATATATATTTATATATATATGCATAGCTTGGTGCCTTTGTTCTTTGTCTTTAGTTACTGAAACGTAAACCACACGGAGATTGAATTTAAACTCACGGAATCCGCACTTTAAGATTCCATTGTGGGGGCAAACCTCAGGGGGTTCCCCTGCGACGCTAACTCGCATTTAAAGATCTTTCCGTGGAGTTTTTCTCAGCAAAAGACCGGAACTTGATTATAAAACACCTGAAGGTTCTACCAGTTCCAGATAAACCCACATATACCTGAAGGTTCTACCAGTTCCAGATAAACCCACATGTGGGCATATATCTACTTTCGGCCATAATAATTTTAGCGGGATAGAATTTCCCTTTCAAGGAGAAATAATGTTGCGAGTTTTAAATGTGGGGCCCCTGCACTTGAGGCTTGCCTGTTTTTGGAGTCTGTTGGTCATAACCAATTCTTCAGTGACTAAGGCGGAATGACACCTTGTTTGTAAGACCGTGTGTTAAAAAAAACTACTGTGACTGTGTATATGTCTTTTCAGAGTAATAAATTACATGCTTTTCTTTTGTTGCGTTCATGTTTTCATTCATTCATTCTCTCTCTCTCTCTCTCTCTCTCTCTCTCTCTCTCTCTCTCTCTCTCTCTGCTCTCCCCTCCCCGCCCCCCCTCCCTCTGCCCTTAGTGTCTGCATGCATGTTTATGCAGGCCTTTGTCTCTGCCTTTGTCTGTCTCTCTCTCTCCCCCCTCTATCTCTGTCTGTCTGTCAGTCTGTCTGTCAGTCTGTCTCTCTCACTCTCACTCCCCCCCCCCCCCCCCCCCCCCCCCCCCTCTGCCTCTTGTGTCTGCGTGTGTGCATACGCATGCCTGTGTGTGTGTGTGTGTGTGTGTGTGTGTGTGTGTGTGTGTGTGTGTGTGTGTGTGTGTGTGTGATTGAGAGAGAGAATGCAAGCGTGTGTAGATATCCACTACCATGCGCATGTAACAGATATGTATGTATACGCGCAGACATTGTGAATCAAGCAAACATGACGGAACCAGAAAGGCCAACAGGAGATGTGACATCTCAGCCGACTAGGTCATACAAACAGATCCGCTCCACTATAGGCTTCGTCGTTCGGTCATCTCCCATCTTGTTACCATGTTTCGTTCAAAAATCGGCTTAAGAGAGATAGAGAGAGAGGTTGTGTGTGTGTGTTTTTTGTGTGTGTGTGTGTGTGTGTGTGTGTGTGTGTGTGCGTGTGTGTGTTCTTCCTAACGGACGGATAAACTAAATTTTTGAAGATCTTATTTGTTCAGACTTCTTGAAAAACAAACACGAACAAATACTTAAAGGTTCTTATATGCAATCGTGCTAACAGGCAGAGAAACAAACACTTGAATTTTTTTTTTATTCATTTATTTATTTTTTAATGCGGAATTGCTTCGAGATGGACAAACGTTTCAAGTTTCCAGTCGCACTATCTTGCTATCGTCGGACAAACATTTGAAATCATTTGTGCTGTCTAGCTAATAGACGGAAAACACTTCAAGATTTCTTCTTCTTTTTTTTTTCTTTTGGTGGTGGTGAGTGAGTGAGTGTGCGTGAGTGAGTGAGTGTGTGTGTGTGTGTGTGTGTGTGTGTGTGTGCAGCCTTGTTAA
This sequence comes from Conus betulinus, assembly GCA_016801955.1. Taxonomy (NCBI): domain Eukaryota; kingdom Metazoa; phylum Mollusca; class Gastropoda; order Neogastropoda; family Conidae; genus Conus; species Conus betulinus. Next base: position 64,038 of record JADBJO010000474.1, on the reverse strand, counting down.
CAAACGGACAGACGGACTCTCGAACTTTTTTTTTTTTTTTGCAAGCTCGCAAACAGACACACAAACACTAAAACGTTTTATGCAGTCTCGCTAACAGATCGACAATCACTTGGAACGTTTTTATGCTATGTGGCTAACAGGCAGACAAACATTTGATCCGTTTTTTATGCAGTTTCGCTGGGAGACAGACAAATAAACACTTTAACCTTTTGCTCAATCTTGCTAACAGACAGCAAACAAACATTTGAACTTTTTGTGTCATGTCGCAAACAGACGGACAAACATTTGAACTTTTGGTGCAAACTCGCTAACAGATGGACAAATGAACACGAACTTTTTGTGTGCAATCTTATCAACGGAAAGACAAACAAACACTTAAACTTTTTGTGTAATCTCGTTATTTTTGTGTAACCTCGCGAACAGACGGACAGACAAACATAGCAACAGATGAGGGTTTGAAAAAAAAAAAAAAAAAACCCTTGCCGGATGACAGTGTGTGTTACACCACTTCCACCGAGCAATGTGGACACAGTGGCAGGAGGTATGATCAATCAGTCAATTGATGAATCAATTTGAAAGGCTGTCAGGAAGTCACTGACCTCCGTCAAGGTTTAACAGATTTTGAATCCGCCCTTTTGTCATGGTTGAAAATCTTCCCTTCAGCGGAAATACTGTTAAATACGAACACACACACACACACACACACACACACACACACACACACACACACACACACACACACACCAAGAAAAGAAAAGGTATGGCTGTGTCCTTCGGTCACATTCCAACCTACCACAAACTTTCGTTACTTGAAAACTGGTTCAGCACTTTTTGTGTAGACAAATTTGTGGTAATCTAGCTGAACGATCCTAGATCCGCCGATCAGTCTGGATCTGCTTTATATAGATTCGATCTGAAATTTATAGATTCATCATCGGGCCTTTTCCTATGATCTCTACACCAAGTTGGATCATAAAGGGTCACAATGGTTTGTGTGTATTCTTGCTGACAGACACATAAACAGTCACAGATGACGACATAACTTGCGGTTTTGTCGAAAACAGTGTTGTTGAGCAGTCTGCCTTTGAGGGAGATGGGGACGTCGGTGTTCCAGGTGCTCCACGCACACAGCAAGCTGGGATCCTTAAGTGTCTACAATATCATTTGGCATATCTGCTCAGCCCGTTGAATAAAACACTGCCTCTGATGTTCCACTCCTTCCTTTTTTTGTGTGTGTGTCACACATCAGTGCCCAAATCCCACCCTCGCCTCCAAACATACAAATAAATGAATGAAATCCCTACGACATTTAGAGGCTGTACACACGCGCTCGCTCACACACACACACACACACACACACACACACACACACACACACACACACACACACACACATGCACGCACACACGCACGCATGCCTGCACAGACAGACAGACAGACAGACACACACACACACACACACACACACACACACACACACACACACACACACACACACACACATATGCACACACCCCAACTCTATGTCTTTCTCTCTCCATATCCGCATACTCAATATGCGTGTGCATGCATATATTGAAACCTACAGACATAAGAGCTCACACACACAAAAGCAGGCTAATTTTTTTTTTTATGTAAGTTTTTTCCGTTGACAACATCTGGGTCTGACAATGAGTGGGATGATGAAATTATTTCGCATCTTCCAATATATGTCAGACATTACGCCGACAAAACATGATATGACTGTTATTCCTGCATGCCAGGTAGCATGTGTTGTGTCTGACTGTTTTATATGGCTCTGCTCCTGAAAAAGTTATGATAACCACAGGGCGTCAAATATGTGTGAATGAACTTGACTTACAGTTTATTTTGTTTTGTTTTGTTTTTTTTTAAGAAAAAAAAATCCTTGTTAAATAGATTCGCTTATCTGAAACAATCTCTCGCACACACACACACACACACACACACACACACACACACACACACACACACACACACACACACACACACACACACACACACACGCACACGCGCGCGCGCGCGCGCGCGCGCGCGCGCGCGCGCGCGCGCGCAAAGTACAAAGATTGAACAACCGAGGCTCCGGTAAGGAATTCCGAACTGGATTTTTTTTACTGGGGAATAAATGGGTAGATTTGAAGTTACCTGCTTTGGGCCGAGAAACGGATGCAGGAGTAGTGCGTAAACTGTGCTTTCTTCTTCTTCTTCTTCTTCTCTTCTTCTTCTTCTTCTTCTTCTAATGCATTCTGCTATGCAATGTGCAGCAAAGGGTATATGCAAAGTTCAATTCTATCTGATGTTAAATTTTTAACTCGATTTATAAATTTCGCGGACATTTATATCTGGATCTAGATATAAGGGTGGCAGAAACCATAATTATTTAGCTAATACGAATTTTCAGGATCTCTATCTCTCTCTCTCTCTCTCTCTCTCTCTCTCTCTCTCTCTCTCTCTCTCTCTCTCTCTCTCTTCTCTCTGTGTGTGTGTGTGTGTGTGTGTGTGTGTGTGTGTGTGTGTGCGTGCGTGTGTGTGTACACCGTACACGCGCACCCCCCCCCCCCCCCCCCCCCCCCCCCCCCCCCCCCCCCCCCGTAATTTTTGGGGCCCAAAGTCCGTCGGCCATTGTTAATGTCATAGGCCGAACATGCTTACGCAGTTTCAGATTCACCATTAAGGCATCGATGCAAGCAGACTAGTTCGATAATACAGGTCTGCGTCTGCTAAATCAGAATCCAGTAAGGCACAGGGGTTACGAATGATTCAAAAATCTGATATGGGAATAAACTGATACAATAAAAGCGCGGAAGAGAAGTTCGAAAATGACATTCGACAGATTCTTGACACACTAATTCAGCTCGTTGGTTAGGTTTTGAGTGACAAGCTCACGTGGCCTCCACTACTACACATACAAACGATCTGCAGCAGTAGATACACATGGTCTGTACCACTGAGCATACAGGTGGTCTGCACCACTAGACTAACACGTGATCTACACCACTAGACATACACATGGTCTGCAATACTTTGCATACACATCAGCTGCACCAACATACACATAGTCTGCACCACTTTATATACATTATAGTCTGCTCCACATTACATGTACTTGGTCTGCACCACGAGGCATACACATAATCTGCACCACCGGGTATACACAATGTCTGCACCATTATAAATACTCATGGTTCGCACGACTATAAATACACTTTTATACGGTCTTCTTTCCTCTTTATCTCTGTACGTGTGCGCGCGCCTGTGTGTGTGTGTGTGTGTGTGTGTGTGTGTGTGTGTGTGTGTGTGTGTGTGTGTGTGTGTGTGTGTGTGAATACGTGGGTTTTGTACATGTGTTGCCATGTATACGCGTGTATGTGAGCTCCTGCAAGCATTTGGCGTTGATGGCATGAGAGGACATAGAAACTGAGATAACCATGAAAGTGGGGCATAAATTCCAGATTTTTCAGTTCCACTCCCCCCTGATCAGCGAAGAAGAGTTGGGTGATGGACACCATGATAAACAAGTGTTATGATTATTGATGATAGGGATTCATTATCGCTAATTGATAACTGTTTGTAGTACTGTTAGGTCTCATCTTGCTTTGTAACAGCATCATGGAAATGTTAAAAAAAAAAAAATTTAATGCATTGTAGTTGTCTAATTATCATCCTTAGCAGCTTGTTGTATGTTCATATTTTACAATAGGAATCTCTCTCTCTCTCTCTCTCTCTCTCTCTCTCTCTCTCTCTCTCTCTCTCTCTCTCTCTCTCTCTCTCTCTCTCTCTCTCTCTCTCTCCTCTCTCTTCGATAACTATTAGGAGGATCGCTTATTCTGTGTCTGTGTGTGCTGATTTTTTTTCTTCTTTGAAATCGATTTCTTTATTCTTTTTTCTCTCTTTATATTCATCTACGCCTAAATTTTAATGGAGGAACAACTCATCAACTTTCTAATGCATTTGTGAAGATATGTGCATTTGTTAACAGTTTTGTAAATTTTAGTCGCTTAGTTTAGTCATGCTTAGTTAGTCCCTTAGCGGGCAATGGCCGGATGAAAAAAAAAGCATGTGTTTACTAATCTGTTACCCTTGGAAATAAAGATCATCATCATCATCTCTGTCTGTCAGGTCTGTTCTACACTCCCGGTCACAACCATTTCCCGGGAATCCCGCCTCCATGCTCCAGATGTCACAAACTGTTCCAGACCACGATTCGCTGCTTCCTGTCGTGTAGAATTTATTTTCTGGAACTTCTGATGGAGTGGCGTTTTTTCCTGAGGCAATATCAACCACACTTGCAATCTCCAGAGCAACTGGTTGGGCCTTCGTCTGTCGCCCCTTTGTGTTGTTAACTCAGCTTTGCATGAGATCAGGACATAGTTCACTGTTTATGTGCCCTTGGCAGAGTGGACGGACATGGTCATATGATTTCCCATATTTCATCAAGTTTGCGTTCGAGGGCAAAGGGTCAGACCTAATGTTGAAGCTGATCCCAAGAGCGGCTGGATTATAACATTAGGAACCTTACGTTTTGTTGCATTAAATCGACTGATCCTCTCCAAAGCAGCGATGAGAAAACTGCGCGACAGATCCCGGGATTTAGTTTATCTGAATTAACACACTACCGCATTATACATGTCTGAACTGTTCATACTCTCCAAAAATGACTTTTGATGAAAAGGATAAACCATGCTTTCGAGATCCAGGGGGATAACTCTTAACCAGTGTGAGACTACTACTACCCAGCATTGAAATGATGGCTTCGTCTGCTACAAGTGGCATGTTTCGCCTCGACGGGAAAGTTGCACTCGTAACAGGTCACAGTCTTCATGTTGTTTGTCACTGTTATCAGTGCCTGTTTATAGGCTATTTCTTTTTCAACAGCATCTACATTTCTGTTTTTTGTTTTCAAGTATCTTCCTCCGAATTCACAACAGAATTAGTGTACATATCCGTTTGAGTTTCAGGAAATCATTTTCGTGACGCTTTTAGTCTTATTTTTAAGGTCTTCAGGCCACGTTATAAAACCCTTATTGATTAGACGTGCCATCCATCACTATATAATGGTCTCTCCATTAAGGTGAATAGCTTTGATAAAACGTAATCTTCCATGTGCCAAGGCACTGGCAGTGCAACCAGTGCATGCTCATTCAAGACAGTGAACCACAGCAAAGGAACTATTTGCCAGCGTAGTTCCACTGCCAGCAATCACAGGGAGCGGTCAGTGTTCAAGTCATCAAGAGGCAACCCATTATAACATAAAAGAACCGGAGGGACACTGCATGTTGCTGCTCAGTCGACTCAGTGGTTCTGAAATTACTCTCCAAAAATGACTTTTGATGAAAAGGATAAACCATACTTTCGAGATCCAGGGGGATAACTCTTAACCAGTGTGAGACTACTACCCAGCATTGAAATGATGGCTTCGTCTGCTACAAGTGGCATGTTTCGCCTCGACGGGAAAGTTGCACTCGTAACAGGTCACAGTCTTCATGTTGTTTGTCACTGTTATCAGTGCCTGTTTATAGGCTATTTCTTTTTCAACAGCATCTACATTTCTGTTTTTTGTTTTCAAGTATCTTCCTCCGAATTCACAACAGAACTAGTGTACATATCCGTTTGAGTTTCAGGAAAATCATTTTCGTGACGCTTTTATTCTTATTTTTAAGGTCTTCAGGCCACGTTATAAAACCTTATTGATTAGACGTGCCATCCATCACTATATAATGGTCTCTCCATTAAGGTGAATAGCTTTGATAAAACGTAAAGTTTCATCTTCAAGATCCTAGTCTGGAAGTACTTGTTGCGTTTTCGTAAACAAGTTTTAGTGAACAAGTTGAAGTACCATAGTCATAGTCCAGTGACTAGCAGCATGCGAGAATGTAGACAGAAACAGTGGGAGATATTGGGTTCAAGTCCCATCAAAAACAATTTAAAATATTTTTATTTTATTTATGATTTATTTATTTTTTTTTGCTGTCCCATCTTCTGTGCCACCTCACTGGCAGTGCACCCATGCTGCTCATTCCGACACACATTGACCACAGCCACACAGCCTGGCCCAGCCAGCTGTAGTTCCACTGCCAGCAATCCACAGGGAGCGGTCAGTGTCAAGTCATCAAGAGGCAACCCACCGGAGGAGACACTGCACTGTTGCTAAGTCATTTCAGTGGTGCTCAGTGGCATCTGTTCTGATCCAACATATGCAGGACACCACCTACTAAGCCTCCTACTGACAACAATAATTGCTCAGTCAGGGAGCCAGCATGATGTGAGCTCTCCCTTTGGAGGGCATCACCACGTCAGCCCCCATAGACTTGCTGATACCGGTGACCCCGATGAAATCAAACCAAGGCCACATGTAGAGAGGACATTGAACCTGAGGTCACCATGAGAGCAGGGCTTGAAGGGCCACAGAATATAAGACTCTTTATATGCTGATCTATGCGAATGATGATGATGAAGACGATGCTATGGAATTCCATTCTGGTCTGAGACTGCTTGACAGGGCTGTACTCTATGCTTACTTTCATAATATATCCCAGTGTCAACCAGGCCCTAAAATACAGACACCTGCCGTGTTGGTCAGGGAATTCGAGCAACGTTCTCATAGATGTATCCATTAAGTGGATGAAACACAACTGTGTGGTCCCAGTCTTCCCAACTGAGCCTGTAGCAGACTCAACTGTGATAGGAGCTGGTCGAGGCGGAAAAAAATCCCACATGGATGATAACGCTGATAGGAATTTGAACTTACGACCTCCCAGCCAGGAATCTGCAATGCAAACCACTTTGCCATGGTGGCTGGTCATCAAAAACAATTTGTCAAAGGAGGAGACACTGGCCCAGGACAGCTACTATCAGAGGTCAGTGGGCTGTGGGCTCATAGGGGAAGATTGGAATCCCGAAGTTCAAATTTCTTCCACTCCGTGGAAAGTTGATAGAGCGTAGCACATACAGTCTCAAGCTGAAGTAGAACGCATGGTTTTTTTATCATTCTCATTTGTCACCATTACACATTTAAGTATTAGATTTTGTGATCCTTCAGGCTGTGCTCCCTAAGTGACCTCTGTTTTGATTCCATGCCCATGATTTGTTCTTATCAAAGAGATTGATATTGGGAAATTCATGGGGACTGTCATGCAATTGATCTAGTGGGATCCATCGCAGGGGGACATCGCAGTCACTGTCACTGGCTCCAGTGCTAAGCAGCTATCATCTTAGACCTAGAGGTGAGTTTTATGTCCTATCGACCAGAAGCCCTTATGGACATGGTATCCTTACAGACCATAGTCTGCAGTTTTGGTGGTAGGTCTGTTTTTTTTTTTTTGGCAGGAGTTGGCTTAGTTCTGGATGAGAGCTGTCATTGCTTGTTTGCTTTTTGTTGCCGATTGGAATCTGCATCCTCTTCTTTTGTTGTGCTGAACTGGTGTCCAGCAGTTGGTTCTGGTTCCGAGTGAACTGGTGTCCACTTTCTGGAGTTGGTTGCATGACTGTGTGGGTATCAGTATTCTTTGCCTCTTACCCCCCCCCTCCCCCCCTCCCACCAAAAGGACTGTGTTTAGGGCTTCCAGGTGGCCTTCTTCATGCTTGGCTGGTGATGGTTCTATGCTGCAGGAGGCTGCCTCAAAGATGGAGCTGAAAGGATGTCACTGGGGTGCTGCATAGGTCCTTGAAAACAGATTTTGTTGACTACAGTCCAGAAGGCAATTTTTCCAGCCCAACCCCAAGAGGGGTGCCACCCATGTCAACCGGGACATGGGATTCTCAGGCCATGACTATCAGTATCGCAGTCAGGTAGTACTCCATCACCAACCGGTCTACATCTCCAGGAGTCATCCCTTGGAGACACAAGCTAGACCCACTGTCACTCATAGGGTTTGATGTTTGGCTGTGCTGCCTGACACTGACCTCTCACATCAGTGTCCCCCGACTGCCACCTCTCTGTCGGCACTCCCTATTATGCCACCCTCCCTTGAGAGTGAAGCTGTTTGTCATCAGTAGGGGGTTATAAGAGATGGTGTTCTGTTGAAGTTGGATCAAAATATGCACCTCAAAACATCACCAGAGCCATTCAACAGTTGTGGGGTGTCTCTTATGGTGGGATGCCTCATGACAATCTCACAATGACTGTTCCTGGCTGTGGCTGTGAGATGCTCAGAATATGCAGCATGGAGATAACGCCATTGATAGCCAATGTGTAGAAGATGTCATATGGAAGAAAAACATTGTTTCAGATTTTCTTCAAGTAAGCTTTGAAAAAAAAAAATTGAAGTTATCTAAAAACAGCAAACAAACAAAACAAAACCCGAAGGAAATGGGTTTCCTGTCAGTTAACATGTATGTTTTTGAGGAAAAAATTTAAAGTAGTTTAGGAAAACGCAAAAATTTATCAAGAAAGTCCAAGTTTGCCATAAAAAAAATAATTGAAGTGGTTTCTTGAGTTAAGAGGTGCAGAACACTTGTTAAAAAGAAAAAAAAAAAAGAGGAAAAAAGGAGGGGTGGGGGTGGGGAGGGGGAAGTTGTGGAAATAATTATATCCAAACTAACAATCTTCTACAAACCTTGATCTTATTTGTTTTTGTACCCCCCCTCTGAAATTTTTTTTTTTTTTTTTCTGTCCCAACCTCTGCGCCAACTCAACTCAGAGGCAGTGCACCCACGCCGCTCATTCCGACACCCTGTCCACAGCCACGGCCCGGTCGGCCCCTCCGCAGCCCCGGCACCGGCAATCCACAGGCAGCAGTCAATGTCAAGTCGTCAAGAGGCAACCCACCGGAGGAGACACTGCACTGCTGTCGAGTCACTTCAGTGGTGTTCAGTGGTGCCTGTTCTGATCTAACATACGCAGGACACCACCTACTAAGCCCCCTACTGACGACAATAATTGCTTAGCCGCGGAGCCGGCGTGAGTGAGCTCTCCCTCCGGAGGGCGCCACCACGTCCATCCAACGACAGCCCCATGGACTCGCCGATACCGGTGACCCCGACGGAACCAAACCAAGGCCACAGACGCGGAGAGGACATCGAAACTGAGGTCACCATGAGAGCAGGGCATGAAGGGCCACAGAATTTGAGACTTTTTTTTTTTTTTTTTATGCTGAACGATGAGAATGAGGATGATTATGATGATGCTACGGATTTCCATTTTGGTCTGAGACTACATGACAGGGCTGTACTCTACACTTCCTTTCATAATATATCCCGGCGTCAACCAGGCCCGAGAGATACAGACACCTGCAGTGTTGTTCAGGAAATTTGAGCAACACTCTCAGAAACGCATCCATTAAGTGGATGAAACTCGACTGTGTGGTCCCAGTCTTCCCAATTGAGTCCGCAGCAAACTCAACTCTGGGGTAGGAGCCGGTCGGGGCAGAAAAACCCACACATGACTTCTGATGGGATTCGAACCCACGACCTCCCAGCCGGGAGTCCGCAACGCTAACCACTTCGCCACGGTGGCTGGTCCCCTCTGAAATTTTGGATGTATCTCAGGATGCTGTATTTGTGTTGTATGCTTTTGGCCAGTCTTGCCTATGTCTGAAGGTACCTTTTGGGATGTGAATGGACTGTGAACAAAACTTCTGTTTATACAAAGCAGCACTGCAGGTGCCTTTTGATCAGTAACTTCTTTTTGAACTTGTGTATAATGCACGTCAAAATGTATTTACCTTTCTTCCTCTGTGTGTGTGTGTGTGTGTGTGTGTGTGTGTGTGTGTGTGTGTGTGTGTATTTGCATGTGCACATTTGTAATTAATTGTGGGTTTGTCCAATGTGCTTGCCAGGTCCTGTCTTATTTCATCATATTTCATTTTACTGTAGATCATATTTGTTTCATTGCATTTTTGTTTCCTTTTATTTTTCTTTTTGACAGGTGCAACATCTGGCATCGGCAGATCTACAGCTGTGAAGTTTGCTCAGCTGGGTGCAAACCTTGCATTGGTGGGACGCAATGGCCAACAGTTGGAAGCTACTGGCAAAGAGTGTAAAGCTGTTCATCAGGACAGTGAGGTAGTGCAGAATTTCATTAGTTATTTCTGTGGATTTTTGTCCGTTTTTTTTTTTTTTTCTCTCTTGTAAGTGTTGAGACCAACTTTATTCACAAACTATCTGCCCATTTTCCAAAGGGTTGATCTCTTTGCTATTTTAAATTCTTCTGTTTTTTTTTTTTTAATTCTGAGTTATTTGTATTTAATCTGGGGTTATTTGTATTTAATCAGGGAGAGCCAAATGAGCTTTGTGGTTTGTATATATGTTGCATTGAAAGTGTACTGGCGTGGAAAGTGTACGGGCAAATCGTGGAATGTATACATTCCATGGATCAGCCGCGGTATACATTCCACGATTTTGCCCGTGGAGAGTACACTTTCCACGCCAGTACACTTTCAATGCAACATATATACTGTCACTCATGAAGGATGTTGATTAAAATGTTTCTGTACAAATACAGTCACAATTGTACTTAAACATTGTAATGAATAGCACATGACCCTGGGCAAGAATTCCCATGAAGTAGTACTTGTTCCATCGCTGATGGCAAGTAAAGTTCTTGAAAGTCTTCAGGGTTGTGCAGTTCACATTGATTTATGATAAATTTGTATAAATTTGTAGTTCCAAATCAGGAATCAGTTTTGTGATGCCTTGCATTGGATAAAAACATTTTGATAACAGAATACAAAGCAATCCTTATTCAACATGCAGTACAAAAGAGTGTTTTGCTAACTAACATGTTCCCATCCAACATTACAAACAGAAACATTAAAAAAATGCATAAAATAAAACTTGGATGTAAAGAAGAAAGGAATGGTGTATCAGGGTCACCATACCCCCTAATTAATAGATTTTCTCACCTCTGAGTATTTCTTGGGTAGGGGAGTGGGTGTGGGGATGGGCCTACTCATTCATGCAGTAAGAAGAATTAAGGGGACTTACTTTATGTTAGATTTCGTTTTTAAAAATTGACATTCTTTTTTAACGCACAAAGCTTGTAGGATGATACTGGGAAGCATCTACAGTGTCAGCAGATTGCATGTGACTCTTGTCAATGATCACATTCACTTTTCTGTCTCTACCACTTCCTTCCCTCCTCAGTGCATGCACTCTGTCACACATACACACATCCATACATAGACACCCCTACCATTCGCTTCCTCTGCTCCTGTCCCCCTCTCCCCATTCTCCTGCTCCCTCACACTCTCTGCTGCGCACACACACACACACACACACACACACACACACACACACACACACACACACACACACACACACACACACACACACACACACACACACACACACACATTGTCTCGTGTCTCACAATAGTAAGGTTTATCAAAGAGAAAGCACTCTTTACTCATCATACATTTCCAAGCTAGATAAATGCATTCTGAAAGCATTTGTCCCAGTGCATGAGAAAAATAGGTGCAATGGAAATTCGACATAAATGTAGGTTTTGCATCTTGACAGTACAATTAAAATCACACAAAAAAAACCTGTGGGAAATAGAACTCAAGTATCTTCAATAGTTTTGTTTTTATGGTCATTTTAAATTTGGCAAATGCCAACAGTTAGCATGCACAAAATTGACTTCCCTGAAGACCACGTGAGTCACTGTGCAGTAGCAAGCCTCAGAGAGACATGCCATGAACATGTGGGAATGCCACAACCAGGCCAGAAATAATGTCTGGAGGGTAGTTCCTCAGAAAAGCCCCTGTAATATGTGTACCTCTGCCATGTCTTCAGCAAGGAGGTTTTGCGAGTGTCTGTTCGAGTTAAATAGTTGGAAAGTTAGGCTGCCTTTTCTGATAGTGGGTTGAAAGATAATAAAATGAATAGAAGTATCAAAATTTCGCCTTTATACTTTGGATGCGCACAGAATAGCTGAATACTGCTATATTTAAGGTGAGTGACCAGTTTTTGATGTGTTCTGAAGTGAGCTGTGCAGTTTGTACCTGGTTGTCTCATTTGCCATCAGATTTTTCTTAATCAGATCCTTTACCATAGATTCAACACATACCATACATATTTTAGCCTTGATGCTGCTTTACTAACGATTCAACACATAGGATACATATTTTAGCCATGATGCAGCTTTGCTAAAGATTCAACACATACCATACATATTTTAGCCATGATGCAGCTTTGCTAAAGATTCAACACATACCATACATATTTTAGCCTTGATGCAGTCCCATTTTTTATTTGCTTTTCCATAAGATGACTTATCATTCAGCATGTTATAGAACAAACTTAGAAATAAAGATAGGCAGATTAAGGTAAATAGACACATCACCCCTATGCTGCCTGTCCCTCTTTTTTTTTTTCATATGAAACCTTGATACAGATATTTTTAAAAAGTTATTAATGCTGAGGAGGAGAATGGAAATGATGATGATGGAAGCAAGACAGAAGAAAAGAGCTCTATTTTGTGATAATCATCAATAGTATTGCATATCTCAACACAGAAAATGAGGCGATGCATTGCATAACTGTGCAAATGTATGAAGTTCATGTGAATTTTAAATATTGTTATAGAAATGGTTAGGAAAAGGCTGCAAATAATCCAGATTAGTTGTCATGGAAAAAGTGTATAAAAAGTAAGGATATTAGCCTGAATCATAGTTATTTTAAATAGTTTTAAAATATTTTGATAAACCAAAAAATGAAATAAATTTAATAATAATACCATTGTAATCTTGCTTCTCACGACTGTTTTATTTCAATACAAAATAAATTGTGTGTGGATGTATGTGAGTGTGTGTGTGTGTGTGTGTGTGTGTGTGTGTGTGTGTGTGTCAGCCACTGGTGTTGAAAGCAGACTTGAGTGTAGAAGCCGATACAGAGAGAGTTGTAAGAGACACCATTGACAAGTTTGGCCAGTTGGATATTCTAGTGAGTTTTGCATGTGTGTGTGTGTGTGTGTGTGTGTGTTTTGTGTGTGTGTGTGTGTGTGTATGTGCTTGCGTGTGTGCGTGCACACGTGAGTGCATATGTGTGAGAGTGTGTGTGTGTGTGTCTGTGTGTGTGTCTGTGTGTGTGTGTGTGTGCGCATGTATGTGTGCGCGTGTGTGTGTGCGTGTATATATGTATGTGTGTGTATGCGTGTGTGTGAGTGCTTATATATATGTGTGTTTTTGTCTGTGTGCACAAGTGTGTGTGTGTTTTGTGTGCAGGACTTCACATAGCTTTTAGGTATAAGGGGTTTTTTCAGATTCAGATTCAGATTCAGAAAACTTTATTATCTCTCGTTACAAGAGAAATTACATTTGTGACCGCTGCCATAAAAGTTAAGACATACATATTTATAGTTACAAACGTGACACTGAAAATTAAAATTACTTTCAAACAATAAAAACATGCGTGTAACACCAAAACGGGAAATTTCAATTCTCCTTTTTGGTAGTGCAAATAAAGCATGCACTCAGCCACTCATAATTATATATACATAAATGTGTGCATGTATGAGAGAGAGAGAGAGAGAGAGAGAGATGATTATCATTAAAAATCATTAAGATAATAAGACATATTCCAGACATATTAAGTTGAAAATGAGGAATGCATTGTGAAAATCACGAGCCTTGTTCAAATGAATTCACTGTGGGGGGAGAGTGGGGAGGGTGAGGGTTGGCGTGGCGTGGGAGTGGAGGCAATGCTAGAGTGGGGCTGCCGCACTGGAGCCTACTGCAGAACTGAAAGTGTGTCAGAACAAGTGTTTGATGGGGGAGGAGGATGGAAGTTGGGCCTGGACTGGGGGGGGGGGGGCTTTACCACATCAGTGAACCTGAAGGAGGTATCACAAAAAGACTTCATAGGGAAGCGCAGGGTAAAAGGATGTGGGGGTTGGGGTCAGAAGGGGATGTGACGGGCTTAATTCAAGCTTAGCGTAAACTAATGTGATGACTGACAGAAAACAAACACACATGCACATGTTTGCTCGCATGCATTTACACTTCGTATACATCGTTTTCCCTGCACGTTCGCGCACACACACACACACACACACACACACACACACACACACACACACACACACACACACACACACACACACACACACTGAGTCTCTTAAGTTGGAACACACTGGCATATGTCGGTCTTGTTCATTTTGTAGGATCTCTAGTTTTTTTTAAAAAATTAAATGAAATCTAAACGGCAACAAATTAAAACAAAAAAAGAAGAAAAGCAAGATATGGGAGGAGCAAGAGACAAAGAGAGAGAGAGAGAGAGGGAGGGAGAAATAAGAAACATAAGAAGTTTTTGTTGTTATCATCAAACTGTTTGACATACTTCACTACAGGTCAACTGTGCAGGTATATATGCCACAGGGACTATAGAAACCACCTCACTGAAACAGTTTGACGATGTCTTCAACATAAATGTCAGGTCAGTCTGTCCAAGTCATCTTCCTACTTCTCTCTTTTTGGGAATGTTCAACATGTACATGTCATACTGACTGAACGAGAGGGATTCTTCAACATGTAAAATATCCTACTCACTGAACAAAACATGTTTTTCAACATGTATTTCCTAATTCTGAACAAACAAGAGAGGTTTTTCATCTTGTAAATCCTACTGCCTGAACGAGGGGGATTTTTTAACATGTGTACATCCTACTGACTGAGAGGGATTTTTGAACATGTATATCATACTGACTAAATGAGTGGGATTTTTCCACATGTATATCCCATTGACTGAACAAGCAGGATTCTTTATCATGTACATATCCCACTAATTGAATGAGAGGGATTTTTCATTGTGTACATCTCTTACTGATTGAACGAGTGGAGTTTTTCTGATCAACATGTATATGTCCTACGAACTAATTTGTCTTTGTGTAAATGTATGTGCACAAGTGTGTGCATCACAAGATCCTATAAACCATGGATCAGTTTTCCGTTAGGCTGGGTTGCATTCAGGTGGAACTGTAACTCAAATCTCAGGTTGTAATGAAACCAGCTGCCGTAGCGAAGTGGTTAGCGTCGCGGACTCCCAGCTGGGAGGTCGTGGGTTCAAATCCCATCAGAGTCATGAGGGTTTTTCTGCCCTCGACCGGCGGCTCCTACCCAGAGTTGAGTTTTGCTGCGGACTCAGTTGGGAAGACTCGGACCATACATTTGAGTTTCATCCGCTTAATGGATGCGTTTCTGAGAGTGTTGCTCAAATTTCCTGACCAACACTACAGGTGCCTGTATCTCTTGGGCCTGGTTGACACCGGGATATATTATGAAAGGAAGCATAGAGTACAAACCTGTCATGTAGTCTCAGACCAAAATGGAAATCTGTAGCATCATCTTAATCATCCTCATTCTCATCGATCAGCATTAAAAAAAAAGTCTCAATTCTGTGGCCCTTCATGTCTGCTCTCATGGTGACCTCAATTTCGATGTCCTCTCCACGTTTATGGCCTTGGTTTGGTTCTGTCAGGGTCACTGGTATCTGCAAGTCTGTGGGGGCTGTCGTTGGATGGACGTGGTGGCGCCCTCCGGAGGGAGAGCTCACTCATGCCGGCTCCGCAACTAAGCAATTATTGTTGTCAGTAGGGGGCTTAGTAGGTGGTGTCCTGCGCATGTTAGATCAGAGCAGGTGCCACTGAACACCGCCTAAGTGATTCGGCAGCAGTGCAGTGTCTCCTCCGGTGGGTTGCCTCTTGACAACTTGACATTGATTGCTCCCTGTGGATTGCCGGGGCTGTGGCAGGCCCACAGGGGGCTGTGGCTGTGGATGGGGTGTAGGAATGAGCGGCGTTGGTGCACTGCCTCTGAGGTGGTGCAGAGGTTGGGACAGCAAAAAAAAAAAAAAAGGGTTGTAACGAGAGAGAGAGATCTATACATATATATATATATATATATGTGTGTGTGTGTGTGTGTGTGTGTGTGTAATCTGTATCTTTCTTGAGAGGTCTATCTATATGTATATCTGTCTCTATCTACCTGTCTGTCTGTATCTGTTTGTGTGTCCGTCTGTCTATCTGCATCTATCAATAGAGGAGAGTGCATGCTGTAATCCCCTTACATGTGTGACATATGTTGACAGGGCAGTGTACCAGCTGACCATGTTGTGTGTCCCTCACCTGGTCAAGACTGGTGGAAACATCGTCAACGTCTCCAGCCTCAATGGAATCAGAGTGGTCAGCTCTCACATCAGTTCTTGCTCTCTTTTCCTGCATCTTTTCATCAGCATCAAAGAATGCTAAGTGACTTCACACTGAAAGGTTTTATTGTCAAAGCAGTGAAGCAGTCTCGATGACTTATGTTTGAGTTGCATCAGTGACATGCAGAGGCCAGTCCTATTAAGATGAATGAATAGATAGGATTGATGATCGGTTTTATTGCAGGAAGGGTGTATATGTTTGTATGTGATGAGTGTGCATGTGCATACGTACACAGCATTTTAGGCACAGTAAAGTTTTTGTGTTGATACACTGCATGTCCTGTGGTCACTGGTGTGCAGTTTCTTGCTGCATGTGTTCTTGCTGGCTCAAAGAGTGAAGACAGCAGTTTAGGCACAATAACATTTAGTGTTAATACACTGCATGTTCTGTTGTTGTTGTGCAGTTTCCTGCTGCATGTAAACCTGCTGGCTCAAAGAGCAAAGGTAGCAATATAGACACACGGTAACGTTTTAGCATTGATACACTGCCATGTTCTGTGGTTGCTGGTGTGCAGTTTCCTGGGGACTTGGCCTACAGCATGTCCAAAGGAGCCCTGGACCAGTTCACCAGGTGTGTGGCTTTAGGTCAGTGAGAACAAGGCATAACTGACAGTCTTGCCTTTTTTCTTTTTTTTTTTTTGAAAATTTTTTGACTAATTTTACATCTTGGTACAAAAATTACTGTTTCTGTTCAGTATTTCTTGAATTCCGAGAAAATGGAGCATAAGTAAAGAAGAAGGGTGGGGGGAGGAGGGAATCATGAATCAGGGAGTGTGTGTGTGTGTGTGTGTGTGTGGGGGGGGGGGGGTAGGGGGAGTTGAGGAGTTTGTGCAGGGTGTGTGTGTGTGGGGGAGGTGCGGAGTTGGGGGGAACCCCCAACCAGTATTGCAGATCCAGGTGTTCTGATGAGGACACAGGTTAAATATTCTCTGTGCATGTGTCTTTAATCAAATTCATGTAGTGTCAGTTGACAACCTTCACTAAAACCCATGAGGTCAGAAGGGAGGCCATGTTTCACCTTGATTGTGCTTCAGCCCAGGGTACCAATGTTGCTTTCCATAGAGGAGCTATGCCATTAGTAAGGCTGACTGACTATCGCTGCCAGGCAGACAGCTGGATCATCAGGCCATTTAGGTTCAACTTTTGGTGATGTTTGTGCTGTTTTCATTGATGTCATGAACGAAAAGGTTCAGTTAGATTTTTCCTGTGAAAACAGCTGAAATAATGTATATGACCGACTGTTGATCCTAGAAGGTTTTTCTAAAGTAAAGCATTGTGTCCAAGAAATTCATGTTATATTTCCCTAATAAAAATGGTTTGTTAATTGTGGTTTTTGATCGTTTTTGATTAACAGTTTGACTTTATTTTTCCTTGGAAAAGTGCTCAAAAGTAAATGGCTAGTGAGCAGGGAAAATGGCGAAGTATGATTGTTCTTTTCATTTTTCAATCTTTGAAAAGCCATCCAAGCTGAAATATACTTGGGTAGATAACTGCAAACAATAGTTGACTGAGAATGCCAGCAAGAGACAGTTAAGAATAAACAGACATATTTTGTGAAATGCACAGAATAAGCTGATTCACATTAATGGAGTACGCAACAGGGCAATCACACATGTATGGAAATGTGCTGTCACAAATGCGTGCAAGCACACGTGCTGACATACACATTCATACAAGTTTGCAAATGCTAAAACACACACACATTCGCACACACATATGCACGCATGCACTCACGCACGCAGTCATGCATGCATGCATGCATGCATGCACATGTGTATGCACGCATGCACGCACGTACTCACACACACACACACACACACACACACACACACACACACACACACACACACACACACACACAGTCACTATGGAATAAATTCCAATGAATGGGTAGATCAGGCCACTAGAAAGGCAGCAAACAACTCAGAATGCTCAGTCCAACTCAGATCTGCATGAACATTATAGACATGTGGAGAAAGTGTTGCAATATTGGATAAATGAATCGCGTAAAGCTTCAATCGTTGTTACCAGTACTGTGCAAAACTTAGGTGTGTAGATAACCCTAAATCCTGTCTAAGTAATTTACCCATTATGCATTCTAGACATACAAATTTAAGGTGCAGATTTCATTTTTTTCATTCAAATGTGTTTTTTGAACCAGATTTTATAGCAATGTACATTTGTGTGTGGCTAACATCTCACAGGAACCACTTACTTGATCACTGCTCAGTTTTCAGCCAGTTAGTTTGTAAAACATTGGTTGATGGATTTTCAACCTGTGTGACAGTAAACATTTTGAATGATTATTCATTACTTTTTTTCTCTGAGTTCTTTGATTTTAGTCAGGTTGGTAGTTATGTTTGGTTTGTTTACAGAAAATTGCTGATATTGTTTTTTAACTCTTCACTACGTTGTTGTGAAATGTTCAAGGCTTTTTGATACACTCCCAGCTAGCTTTCCACCGGCAGTTACTCCCTGCCTCATTCTTTTCCTTTGTATTTGTTTGATAGCCTGTCTTTTGGCTTCCTTATATCGACACACAGACAAGGTTTTTAAGATAAGCAGCTATGTCAATGACATATAAACGTATACTCTTGACAGTCGTTATTCTGCCCGTAGTCGTCCCCATTCCCATCGTTTACCCAGTTTCCCACTGCAATACATACACATTTTTTTTTTTTCTTTTTTTTTTTTCTTTTATTTTCATCTAAAATCACTTCTAGAGAACAGATATTCAAGTGGAGAAAACACACACTCACAGGGTCACACACATGATGCAAAGAATAAAACTTGGAGTTCTGTTGTATTTTTTCAGAGCTCGGTCCAAAGCAAGTGAGAGTGAACAGTGTCAAGTAAGTTATGGTGAGGCTTAGGTAGGTATTTGTGTGTATGCTCGTGTGTGTGTGTGTGTGTGTGTGTGTGTGTGTGTGTGTGTGTGTGTGATTTTCTTTTTGTCTAGAGGGAAGATGGGTATGCATGTACAAGTGACCGAAAGCTTCATCATGAATTGGCCTGACTAGCATACCACATAAGTTCAGTTGCCCTGTTTTCAGAAAAGGAGGAGAAAAACTTTACATGTTGCTATTATGGGAAGACCGACAACTGTCGATAAACAAATGGTACGGCTCATCAGGTCATGACGTTGGGTGGAAGCAGCGTGAATAGCTAAGCTGCCAAGGAGGAAAAAACAAACTGCAGCACCACAGGGAACAAACCAAAGTACTCAAAAGAAGGTGCGAAGTAAGGTGGTTGTATGCTCAGGATGAAGCAGAGAAGTGAACGTCCTAAACCTGATAGGGTGTTTTTTTTTTTTTTTTTTTTTAATGATTTGACTTGTTTCATGATGTGACTTTCTTTCGTGTGCAAGTTTGACAGCCCTTAAAAGGCTCTGTGTACAGTTGGCTGGGTTATCATGATTAAAACTTGCTCCTAAAGTGAATTTTGGACAAATGTATTATCTTGGATATTACAGACAACAGTAACAAAACACAAAATAATTGTCCGAAGATGACATATTTGTCAAAAATTCACTGGTCTGTTTTGTACTATGCATTAAATAGTCGGTACATGGCATTTTGTTTTGTGTATTTTTTTGTATGTTGGGACCGGAAAAGCTCAGCGGTAGAGCGCCGGACTTGTAATCTTGGTGACCCAGAGGTTGTGGGTTTGATCTCCACCAGGTCGTTTTGGCACAGGGGGATTTTTCCCTCAGAGTTAAGATTGGTTCTGACTCCATTTCCCATACAGTCCTTCGAATGAGACTATAAACCAAGACTCTGTGTGTAAAAGCATGCATAACATCTTGCACACACAGAAAATTCCATCACCAACTTTTGGAATAGAAGGCCAGTTTGCTGTTGGTATGGATGACATGTTACACATAGCATGCACCCTGCGTGAGAAATGGAAAGAATGAAGGATGAAAGGAATCGCGTGAATGATGTTGAAAGATATGACTGATAACATGGGAAACGACTGAATGAAGCGCCAGCTGGCAGCTCTTCAGTCGGCACTACCCAGGTAGGCAGCCCGTTGTGTAAATGAGTGTGGATTGTAAAGCACTTGGAGCATGGTCTCTAGCCGAAGATAAGTGCTATATAAGCATTCATAATAATTGTGTGCGAGTAGCATGAAGCCAATTGTGGAGGCAGGTAACATGGGTTTGCGTGATGATTCACCCAAGGTGTATGATGGAGTTGAAAGGGATTAATCTGGGTTATTACGAGGGCTAGTGAACAGCAAAACTCAGCTTTACTGTACATGTCTTCGTTTGGTCATGAATGTGTTAATTAGTGTGCTTTGTAGTATGACAAGTACAGATATACTGCTCAAAGATTTTTGTTGTGAGCCATCTCAAAAATGCAGTGCTGTTATTCAGCAAGTTAAAATGTGACACAGTGTCCTCGTAAAGTTGATGTGTTTTATGTGTGACAATGAATTATCATTGGCATTGCCTTGTTTTGGACAGCCCTGGCGTGATCCTCACGGACATACACCGGAAGGCGGGCATGGATGAAGAAGCATATCAAAAGGTGCTGAACAATGGCTGTATCATGTGTGACAGTGTCGCCATCCCTTGAACAGTGTCTGTGTTTGTTTGTGAATCTGTCAGTGTCCCCCTGTGCCCCTCTGTTTTATCCTGCGCACAAACAAAGTGCCATGGAGCAGCGTCAGGTCAAAGGTTCCCCTCTGCTGCTGGTAATCGTGTAATATCAGTACCACCTGTCACATGTGGGGAGTAAGCCTAACAACAAGATCTGACCAGGAAAGGGATGGAGGTCTACCAGTTTTCAGAACCCCCAGAACCCGCGGCAAGACTGAAAACGTTAAGAGGCCCAAGGGAAAGCTTGTTGGTTTGGAAATGTAACAAGATCCAGTGACCATGCTGAAAATTTTTTCCATGGAACTGTTGCGAGAGGGAAATGGAGGGGGGAAAACAGATCAAAAGAGAAAAAAAAAAAGCAAGGAGAAAGGATCAACAACATTGCAAAATGGGCATGGAAACCATTCGCAGAGACGTAGGCCTGGCATACTACTGCAAAACAGAGCTGTGCCCCACCGACCCTTCACAGAGACACGGGAAAAGTGGTGATCTTCCCTGTGTCTGCCACGAAAATAACTATCTCCCCCTGTGTCTTTGGTAGGCTTTATGTCTGCATGACAAGTCATAACCATTGTATGGAGCTTTATCAAATTCGACATGGTGACATTTTGATGATACTGTGTGCATTCTGTCAACACATTTTGAAAACCAGAAGTACCTGGCCGGGTTAAGGTGATAAAAGAAATGTTTTTTCATTCTCTCTCTCTCTCTCTCTCTCTCTCTCTCTCTCTCTCTCTCTCTCTCTCTGTCTGTCTGTCTGTCTGTCTGTAGGGCTGGGTGAGTAGGGGGAGGTTGGGTGGAACAGAACCAGCTGTAAATTTTATTGAATGTGTTTGAAAAGAGATTGATCGTTTTACTGTACTTTTTCTTTCTTTTTTTTTTTCCCTCCAATTTTGTTGTTGTTGAAGAAACCCCTCATGGACTGGATTTTGACACTATGACAGTCCAGATGTGGCACATTGTGGTCAGTTTGGTGATAAACAACATGAAAGGAATTGAAATTACACAGGCAAAAGGTGATGTGAATTGCTGTCCAGACAATTTGCAAAACAAAAAAAAGAGGTCTCTCCCTTAATCCATTCATTTATGAACTGGTTCCATCAGTAACAGAAATTTCAAATTTATGTTTGACTGATCGGTGGAGCTTTTGGATGCCATTCACAATCAGGAAGTCGCTATTACATGGGGCTGTTACATACAAATGAACTCAGATTGTCCATCACAACGCTAGACGCTAGGTCACTGTGCCATTGGACAAAGGGCAGCTTCAGCAAAGCCCTGCCCCGATAAAGTTGGTACAACCGTTTTTAAGATCATGGGAAACATTGTCAGTCTGTCCACACATGATGGTCCCACAGAGCACAGAGCAGTGGAAGCATCGTCAGTCTGTCCACACATGATGGTCCCACAGAGCACAGAGCAGTGGAAACATTGTCAGTCTGTCCACACATGATGGTCCCACAGAGCACAGAGCAATGGAAACATTGTCACTCTGTCCACACATGATGGTCCCATTATGACAGCAGTGGAAACGTTGTCAGTCTGTCCACACATGATGGTCCCACAGTGCACAGAGCAATGGAAACATTGTCAGTCTGTAAACACATGATGGTCCCATTATGATACAGCAGTGGAAACATTGTCACTCAGTCCACACATGATGGTCCCACAGAGCACAGAGCAGTGGAAACATTGTCAGTCTGAACATACATGATGGTCCCATTTTGACAGAGCAGTGGAAACGTCAGTCTGTCCACGCATGATGGTTCCACAGAGCACAGAGCAGTGGAAACACTGTCAGTTTGTCCACACATGATGATGGTTCTAGGATGACAAAACACTGGAATCATTGTCAGTCTGTCCACACATGATTGTTCCAGGTTGACAGAGCACTGGAAACATTGTCAGTCTGTCCACACATTGGAAACATTGCCAGTCTGTTTGCATGTTGGAGACATCGCCAGACTGTACACACATTGGAAACATTGCCAGTCTGTTTGCACTCTGGAAACATCGCCAGCCTGTACACACATTTGGAAACATTGCCAGTCTGTACACACATTGGAAACATTGCCAGTCTCTTTGCACACTGGAAACATCACCTGTCAGTCCACGCATTGGAAACATTGCCAGTCTCTTTGCACACTGGAAACATTGCCTGTCTGTCCACATTGGAAACATTGCCAGTCTGTTTGCACTCAGGAAACATCACCTGTCTGTCCACATTGGAAACATTGCCAGTGTGTTTGCACACTGGAAACATTGCCAGTCTGCCCACATTGGACACATTGCCAGTCTCTTTGCACACTGGAAACATCGCCTGCCTGTCCACACATTGGAAACATTGCAGTCTCTTTGCACACTGGAAAACATCGCCTGCCTGTCCACACACTGGAAACATTGCCAGTCTGTTTGCACACTGGAAACATTGCTAGTCTGTCCACATTGGAAACATTGCCAGTCTGTTTGCACACTGGAAACATCACCTGTCTGTCCACATTGGAAACATTGCCAGTCTGTTTTGCATTCTGGCAAAATTGTCCATACTTTTTTTTGTTTTGTACACAGTATAGTTCAGTGACATGATTTCTCTTCTTGTGCACACACTCTGGCTGCCATGATGGAAGACAACTCCAGCCAGCTGACATGAGCCGGAACAGCTCAGTGGTAGAGCGCCAGACTCGTAATCTTGGTGATCCTGGGGTTGTGGGTTCGAATCCCCGCCAGGCCGTTTCGATACAGGGGGACTTTTCCCTCGGAGTTACATTGGTTCTGACTCCATTTCACATACAGACCTTTGAATGAGACTGTAAACCAAGGTTCCGTGTGTGAATGTGCGCATAACATCTTGCACACATGTAAAATCCCATCACCAACTTTGGAAGAGAAAACACATAGCATGTACTTTCCCCGAAGTTGGAGTATGGCTGCCTTAATGGCGGAATTGAAAAAAAACGGTCATTCACACAAAAACCCCTTGTTTGGGTAGATGGGATTAATCCTTGCCTGTCCATACAGGGAGTGTCAGCAGGAGTATCAGCCTGCGAATGCGGAAAGAAAGAAAGAAAAGCCAGCTAACACATTCATTAGTCTTTTGGTAATGGCTTCTTTGCTGTTTTTTTTGTGATATTACCATTACTGAGGCAGCAGACAAAGGAGTCCAGGAGGGATTAACCCTGACCTTAACTACGGGATGGATCAACCATCCGACACACTGAATGGAATTACGGTAATTTCCTGGTTATAAGCCAGTTGTTTTTTTTTTTCACAACCCTCATCCCAATGGCTGGTACAACAGTAAAAGCCTTTTTTGTGTTTTTTTTTTTTTTTTTCCACAATCTGAGAATTTGATGTATGAGTATGACTGTTTTTCTTCATCGGTCACTAATTTCCATTCAAATCGATGCAGCTTCATCGCCAATTTCGAAAGCTGGGAGCTGACAGGTTTTGAGCTTGACCAAGTCGGCTTCATTTGTGTCAGATTTCCAAGATTGTTGTTTTTTGTAAATGTTAATACATGTCTATGAGAAGGTCAGAACAGATAATGTATATAATGTTGTCACAACAGAAGCTGTGCAGAAGTGTCTGTTATGATGGAAGACAGAAGCATCCTAGCTGCTGAAGTGTTTGTTTGATGGAAGACAGAAGCCTAGCTGCTGAAGTGTCTGTTACGATGGAAGACAGAAGCCTAGCTGCTGAAGTGTCTGTTATGACGGAAGACAGAAGCCTAGCTGCTGAAGTGTTTGGTATGATGGACGACAGAAGCCTAGCTGCTGAAGTGTTTGTTATGACGGAAGACAGAAGCCTAGCTGCTGAAGTGTCTGTTATAATGGAAGATAGAAGCCTAGATGCTTAAGTGTCTGTTATGATGGAAGACAGAAGCCTAGCTGCTGAAGTGTCTGTTATGACGGACGACGGAAGCCTAGCTGCTGAAGTGTCTGTTATGATGGAAGACGGAAGCCTAGCTGCTGAAGTGTCTGTTATGACAGAAGACGGAAGCCTAGCTGCTGAAGCGCGTCTGTTATGACGGAAGACGGAAGCCTAGCTGCTGAAGTGTCTGTTATGACGGACGACAGAAGCCTAGCTGCTGAAGTGTCTGTTATGACGGAAGACAGAAGCCTAGCTGCTGAAGCGTCTGTTATGACGGAAGACAGAAGCCTAGCTGCTGAAGTGTCTGTTATGACGGAAGACAGAAGCCTAGCTGCTGAAGTGTCTTATGATGGACGACAGAAGCCTAGCTGCTGAAGTGTCTGTTATGATGGAAGACAGAAGCCTAGCTGCTGAAATATCTGTTATGAAGGAAGACAGGAGCTTTGCCGAAGCCTGGCTGCTGAAATGTCTGTTATGATGGAGAAAGAAGCTGCACAGAAGTCTAGCTGCTGAAGTGTCTGTTATAATGGAAGATAGAAGCCTAGCTGCTTAAGTATCTGTTTATGATGGAAGACAGAAGCCTAGCTGCTGCTGAAGTGTCTGTTATGATGGAGGACAGAAGCCTAGCTGCTGAAGTGTCTGTGTTATGACGGAAGACAGAAGCCTAGCTGCTGAAGTGTCTGTTATGACGGAAGACAGAAGCCAAACTGCTGAAGTGTCTGTTATGACGGAGACGGAAACCTAGCTGCTTAAGTGTCTGTTATGACGGACGACAGAAGCCAAGCTGCTGAAGTGTCTGTTATGACGGAAGACGGAAGCCTAGCTGCTGAAGTGTCTCGTTATGACAGAAGACGAAGCCTAGCTGCTGAAGTGTCTGTTATGACGGAAGGCAGGAGCTTTGCCGAAGCCTAGCTGCTGAAGTATCTGTTATGATGGAGAAAGAAGCTGCACAGAAGCCTAGCTGCTGAAGTATCAGTTATGATGGAAGACAGAAGTTTTGCAGAAGCTTAGGTGCTGAAATGTCTGTTTTGACGAAGGACCGAAGCTGCACAGAAGCCTAGCTACTGAAGTGTCTGTTATGACGAAGGACCGAAGCTGTACAGAAGCCTAGGTACTGAAGTGTCTGTTTTGACAAAGGACAGAAGCTACACAGAAGCCTAACTACTGAAGTGTCTGTTTTGACAAAGGACAGAAGCTGCGCAGAAGCCCAGCAACTGAAGTGTCTGTTTTGACAAAGGACAGAAGCTGCGCAGAAGCCCAGCTACTGAAGTGTCCATTATGACGTGGGACAGAAGCTTTGCAGAAGCTTAGGTGCTGAAATGTGTATAATGATGAAGACAGAACCCTTGTTGCAGAAGTGTCTGTTTAACTCTGCTTCTTCTCCCCCATGTGTTCTTCCTCCTCTTCCCATCCTGATTCCAATGTTAGGGTAGATTGTAATATGTGCATGTTTTGTGCGTGTGCACACACGCACACTCACACACATGTGTACATGCTTTCTTATACACCCACACATACATGCATGCGTGCGCATGCACACACACACACACACACACACACACACACACACACACACACACACACACACACACACACACACTCAGCCATACGCTCTCCTGTACATCCGCATATACATGCATGCGTGCATTGCACACACACACACACACACTCACACACACACATACATGCTGTCCCATACACCCACACATACGTACATGCTTGCGCATGCACACACACACTTGCACACACGCAGTCATACGCTTTCCCATACACCCGCATATACATGCATGCATGCACGCACGCTGCGCGCGCACACACACACACACACACACACACACACACACACACACACACACACAACACACACTCATTCAATCGCATAACACAACACTTAACTTGTGTGTCCT
>JADBJO010000474.1:30000-32500 GCA_016801955.1 Conus betulinus | reverse complement strand
CACACACACACACACACACACACACCTGTCCTGTACTAGTCCATGCTGAGCTATAGGTAGACTATGTTACATGCTGGACAGACATTACTGGGCGAGGGTGTGAGGGTTTGGTTGAACTGCACTCATTTTTTTTGTCAACATTCTGTGGTGTCTGTCATTGGAAAAATAGCTAAAACCGGGTCAGCTAGAGAAACTGCCGACTAGAGAAATTTGGGCAGTGTGGCTGAATCGGTGTTCCAGACCCTGGAAATAACAGCCAGTGGGAGTAAGGTGCATGTTTGTGGTTTTATCTGTTCATTTTTGTTCATTTGATTCATTTATTTGTTTACTCATTTGTTTATATATTCATTTATTCGTTCATTCAATCAATTGTTTGTTGATTTATTTAGTCACTTATTTATTCATTTACTTATTTATTTGCTTCTCTGTATATCTATTCATTAATTCATTGCTAGTTTCTTGATTTATTTATCCACTTATCTATTTATTTGTTTATTCAATCAGTCACTTGTTTGTTTACATGTTGATGTATTTATTCACTATTCATTTATTTATCTGTTCGTCTGCTTGTTTGTTTGCATATCTATTTATGAACTTGCTGATTTACTCGCGCCTAAAATGCCATCAAGCTTTGTGGCATTCTGAACAGCTTTCATTCTTCGGGTCGAAGCTTTAAGAAAGCACTTTGTTTGCAGCCTTTGCTCGCTAGAATGTCCTGTCGGAGGTCCCATTGTACTTTACTTTGTGGGTATAGATCTGCACTGAGCGAGTCGCTAATCCACTAAGAGGCTTTAGAGCGGCGCTTATGAACGCTGTAGTAGTGTAACTCCACTCCTTCGTCTTCGTCTACATGACGACTGAGCCTGGCCTCAGGAGAGGCCTTCTATGTCTCTTTATATATTGACTGTACAATCTCTCTCTCTCTCTCTCTCTGTCTGTCTGTCTGCCTGTCTCTCTTTCTCTTCTGTAACTCTTAATGTACTGATTGTACAACGCATCTCTCTGTCTCTGTCTGTCTGTCTGTCTGTCTCTCTCTCTCTCTCTCTCTCTCTCTCTCTCTCTCTCTCTCTCTCTCTCATCTCTCTCTCTCTCTCTCTCTCTCTCTCTCTCTCTCTTTTCTATGGGTCTTTTAGATAAGTATTGTCTGTACAATGCTCCCCCCACCCTCTCTCTCTTGACTTTTTATGTAGTGACTGTACAATACCCCCCCCCCCCCCCCTTCTCTCTCTCTCTCTTTGAGACAACAAATGCAGTTATTTGCAGGTGTGCTGTTTCCTGTCTTCTGTTTAGAGCATTGGCACTCAGGATTGAACAAAGGAACTGTAGATCTTTAGTCTTCCAGTTAAGCTTTTCTGCTTTAAACCCAGTGTTTTTTTTTTTTCTTTTTCTTTGTAATTCTAGATCGATATGAACGCCAGCTTCGAGACATGTCTGACGTTCTTCGAATGTATATCTCTTTGCTTAGCCGCTAATGCGATTTATGCAACTCTCCAGCACACAAGGGATTCGCTCTTGGTCTGTCCAGTGTGCTAATGAGTTACCATGCAGAATTAATAGAGAAAAATCAGAAGAAATCTGTGGGTTTCTATAAGGACCCAAAACGGCAGACAGACAGACAGACACACACACACACACACACACACACACACACACACACACACACACACACACACACACACACACGTATATACATTTAGACAAGTGCGTGTGCGCTAAGAGAGAGAGAGACAGAGAGACAGACAGACAGAGAGAGAAAGAAAGAGAGACAGACAGACAGACAAACAAACAGGCAGGCAGGCAGTCAGACTGGCAGGCAGGCAGACAGACGCGTGGTGGCAGGCAGATAGACAGAGAGACAGACAGACAGACAGACAAAGAGATAGTTACAGACAAAGAGGATGGGTGGTCAATTTTCTTTTTAATGCTTTTTAAAACGGTTGTTTCGAGGGACATAATTTTCAGATGAAGGCAAATTATTCCATGCGGTCCCCTACCCCCACCCATCCCCGCTCCCCCTTTCCTTTCCCTCTCCGTTCTCCACCCCCCCCCCCCCCCCCCCCCTCTCTCTCTCCCAGAATGTGTGACTTGATGTATGAAAATTTTTTTCAGGTCAGGGTCAGAGAAAGTTATGTGCGTATAAATAGCTATCCCATTCACTATATTGTACACAGACAAGCACTTGTTGCAGAAGAACCTGTCATTGAATGGAGGTATATTTGACACATTGTAGTGATTCCCTGGTAAGCTTTGAGATTTGGGCTGAACTTTGTTTCAGATTAGTTTCACCAGCATCCCATAATATGGATGCGGAATTTATCAGAGACAGGATAATCACATGAGAGAATGTCTTGCTAGATTGAAAATTCGATATTTTTTGTGTTTCACAAGTTAATATATTCTTTTTTCCAAGGTCAGCGAGGTGGTAAGTCCATGTTAAGTGGTAATGTGTGTGTGTGTTTGTGTTGACGTCTGTGCTGTTTACAGACAGCGTACACTAAAC
>JADBJO010000474.1:22500-25000 GCA_016801955.1 Conus betulinus | reverse complement strand
CACTGAGCTATTCCGGCCCCACTCAAGGCTGCGACGTCTGATGGAGCCAACGGTCGCGCCAGTCAGCTATTTAAATGATCACGAATGGCACACACGCTACACTTGCTGATCGCCAATTGTTGATCGCAAATCTTGGGTGGTTTTCGGAATGAATGCATCAATACGACAGCTGAAACCAGCTGTGCTCTGATGAGCCGTGTTCTTGACCACGATCACACTTCCAGTGATTAGTGATCACATATTATGACCTTGAACTGGTTTCGCACGGCCTGTTGCACAGATTTAAGAAGCCATTTTTTTTATTCTGTAATATATCAGTAAAGTAAGATTCGAAACACTATAGGAAATGTTGGAAATACTTTGAATTTGTACTAAATTCATGAAATCTTCTGGTGGAGCAGCAGTCATTCTGCGACTTTACTGGCTTCGTCAGCCATTTGGTGAAATTACAGGTTCAGTGAATTTATTGTGACAATAGACCATCTGTCTGTCTGTCTGTCTGTCTGTCTGTCTGTCTCTCTCTGTCTCTCTCTCTCTCTCCCTCTCTCTCTCTCCAAGTGATGTTTCTCTGGATGTATCTTTGATGTCCCAACATGCATCTTTACCGAACAAACAAACAAAAAAACACTAAAAATCACTTCAGGCTTTCAATACTTTATTCTAGTATTCCACACAGATTCTTGCCCTCTCAATACTTTAGCGTTCAACCTGGGACATGAAGAGGATAGTGCTAGAACACTTCTTCTACAGCAGCCGCCGTAAACACTGTCTAGCAAACTGTATGTGAACATAATTATACGCACAATGGTAGGCTTACAACAGAAACACAAAGCAAAAGGCACAAAAAATCAAAGCACTCAGCAGACTACAGACCAAAACAAATGCCACCACCACCACCACCCTTCCACCACCCCAAATAAAAAAAAAAAACCAAAAAAAAAAAAAAAAAAAAAAAAACAAAAAAAAATAAAACAAACTAGATAAAACAAAACAGAATCAGCCAAACAAAAAGGTTAATCCCAAACAAAGCTGGCCCGCTGCTGGCAGCTCCTACACAAACACATATCTGTACAGGAGTAGGACTGTAATGAGCCGCGCTAGGTAGTAGTCATTTGAGGCAAGTCTTGTATTCCGACCATCAAGTGTATGGATAAGAAGCGTTCAGCTACACTGTGCGCAGAAAGGTTGAGACAAGTTAATGTATACCATTTTACCCAACTGCCAGTGCTACAGAAACCTTTAGGAAAAAAAAAAAAACAAAAAAAAAAAAGAAAGAAAAAAAACAGAAAAGAAAGAAAAAAAAAGAAAAGATAAAAATAAAGTATAATTCCACTGCAAAATGAACATGGTTGAATTCTTTGAAATTCCTGAGTTGTTCGGTATGAATATGGCACAGCAGAAATTCTCTCACGCCACAATAATATCCTTGGAATGTGTGTGAAAAACATGCAATGGATATTAGTTCGGCATGACACAGTACGATCTCAGCTTCCATGGAGCAGTGTCACCTCATCTTCACGATCAACTGAATCACTTAACAATCCAGCCAGCAGGGAACTTCGCAAGCTACAAAAATAACGATACTTATTTACCTAGTGGCCAAACAAAGCAGTTTGCCCTTAGCTGTGTGGTACTTTTTCGTACAGAAGAAAGTTCTGTGAATTGAATAACAGGTTAATGTTAAGCATCCTACCGATTTTACAAACGTCCCAATGATTAAGGTTACGGCTCTGCCCTCAAAAGTCTTATTATTATTATCATCAAAAAAAAAAAAAAAAAAAAGATGAGCTTCTCACATAGCAGTTATAAAGTACGTACACAATTCCTTTCAGACCATATCTATGGCCATTCGACTTACATCATTCACTTCTATAAACAGTAATACAAATCGGTACAACAGACACAGCAAATTATTCAAGCAGCATAACTTTTGTAACCCGCAGTAAGACGATCATAAGGTTCCCAGAAACGGGTAAACTTCTGGAACATGAACACCCGATTGTGTCGATCGGCCAACAGCTCTTCCTCACTCGTCTCTATGGCGTTATACTTCAGTTACCTATTCGGTTACGACTTGGGTGTCTCAGAACGGACCATCGGCCCACCAACATGCAGCTTCATGTCCACAGTCCGTCAGTTTGGTCGTGGACCCTCCCCGAAGATGGGGTGTGGCTGCCTTAATGGCGGGATTTAAAAAAAAAAGGTCATACACACAAAACTCCACTCCCTTTGTTGGGTAGATGGGATTAATACTTGTCTGTCCATGTAGGGAGTGTGTCCGCAGGAGTATCAGCGTGCGTATGCAGAAGAAGAAGAAGAAGGTCGTGAAGAAGGTCGCGGACAACTATAGTTAGCCAGACTCTTAGATTAGGAGTCCGCAACAGACTATTATCTGTGTGTCCATGTCGCGGCTTTCAAATCAAGATGAACATTCTCTGAACAACGCCCTTTTTGGCACACACACACACACACACACACACACACACACACACACACACAC
>JADBJO010000474.1:12500-17500 GCA_016801955.1 Conus betulinus | reverse complement strand
AATGTTAACGTCGTCTTCCACTTCCTTCTCTTCCGATGCGGTCGTGTTAAGTGCAGTTCTAAGGATAAACTTCGTTTTCATATCAAGTGAGCACATAACGATGTCAGTTTCCCTTTAAAATGTTGATCAGTGTATGTGTGTGTGTGTGTGTGTGTGTGTGTTTATCGTTAGCAAGTAGGCCCTGTAGTATGTGAGTGTGTGCAAGCGCGCACGCTGGTGCAGGAAGAGTATTTAATCGATCATGTGTGCGTGTCAGTCGGGCCAATGTTACGTTCATTTATTATTGATTGAAACTGGTGTTTGCTTCTGGGAACAGAATCAAAATGTCCTCGTTCAAAATGCAGACTGCCCTCCTTCCGTGTGCGATCGCCTCTCCGTGGGCTTTCTCAAAGCCGTGGCATATTTTTTTTTTTTAGTAGTATTCACTCATGCTGACGCGTGTTGTACGTGTATGTGAGTTGGTGAAATTTAGTGAAGGTTGCTATTAAAACTATCACAAGTTGTGGTCGGTGAATGATGAAGGTGAGGAGGGAAGCGTTAGAAGAATTTCTGATTCGGTTGCAGTCGTAGTTCGTGTAGTGTGTGTCTGGAGTAGTAGTAATGAATCCAAGTTGCGCAAGTAATGCCGGTGTGTGTCACGTGTTAGGTGTGGGCCGTGAGAGAGAGAGAGAGAGAGAGAGAGAGAGAGAGAGAGGGAGGGGGGGGGGGGGGGGGGGAGCGCTGCTCATGCGTACAGACCATCCCTTCTCCAAACACAGCATGACCTTATTCATTCACTCAAGGGCACCAAGTGTATGCTCACCTACACCCTCCCCGCCCAACCTTTTCTCACCGTGTGTGTGTGTGTGTGTGTGTGTGTGTGTGTGTGTGTGCGCGCGCGCGCGCGCGCGCTTGCGTGCGTGAATGCATGCAGCTTTTGAAGAAATCACAGTATTCCAAAACCAAGCAATAAACCTTGTACAAAACGGATGCTTTAGTTGAACATGATCCTACTGTTGGTTTGGGCAGTGGCATGTACGTTGGTGTCACAAGGTACATGATGTAGATACTGTGGTGTGTGTGCTGCGCCAAATAAAAGGAGTGCCTGTCATGAAGAAATGACTCTTTGTTACTGCATCCTGTTGAAAGTAAGCCTCCTGCTGAAACATGAACAGAAATGTTGAACTTGAAGCACTTAGCTGCCAGATGAAAAGATGAAGGTTACAGGCCTATACTTGTTTTTAATCTCCAGACAGGACCACAACAAACAGAAACAAATATGTAGTTGGGTAAAAAGCAAGTGTAGGCGAATGACTTCTTAGTTGCTATGAAAATGATTGAAATGGGAAGAAGAGGGGTGGGGAGTGGAGATGCGATGAAGAGACTTTTAAAGATTAGGGTTTTTTTTTTTTCTTTAAATCCATCACAGAGAG
Organism: Conus betulinus; assembly: GCA_016801955.1. Classification (NCBI taxonomy): domain Eukaryota; kingdom Metazoa; phylum Mollusca; class Gastropoda; order Neogastropoda; family Conidae; genus Conus; species Conus betulinus. The sequence continues at coordinate 16,088 of JADBJO010000474.1, read as the reverse complement.
CACTGCGATTCATTAAGATTCATATTTTGATTGGAACCATTTGCATATGCCTACACAGCCAAGTTTTGTCTCCTAGATGAGAACTCCTTAGTGAGCCCACGATCGTCAGCAGTTGTGGAAAGTTCTCGCACAGCTCTTAGTAAATGTAAAACACCACTTGGAACTTTGTGGTGATTCCAGTGCTGCGGGTGAAACATCACTATCCAGTTAACTCCCAAGGAGGAAATAAAGGATAAAAAAGGAGAGAGAGAGAGAGAGAGAGAGGGGGGGGGGGGGGGGGGATGGAGAAAACAGGACTAAGAAATAAGTTATCAAAAAGAATGCGTTTTAAGGCTATGGTTAAGAAGCAAAAATAAATGAAAGGTAAATTCTCTGGACTCAACAGACAATACAATTAAAAGGTAAGAGTCGGTGTGAATAACATTAAGTGTCTGAGTTTAGTGACTGCAAGATGAGGACAAATCGTTAGAGCACTGAGCCTCCAAATGAAAATATTGAAGTAATAAGCCTTGACCTGTCGGACTTCTTCAGGCATTGTGACAACAAACAAACAACGGGGAGTGGATTTATCTTTAGTGGGGAAAAAACAAGAGTGGTTGAATGATTTCTCCATTTCTGTGAACATTTATAAGGGGATGGGTTGGAAGGGGGAAAGGAGGGAAGAGAGGGAGGGGAGGGAGGAGGGAGATGGGATGAAAAAGATGACGCTGAAATATAAATGTAAAATCCATCATCAAGTTCTTGCTTTAGCATTTGTTTCATGTGTTGACCTCCACCTGCAACCATTATCCTTTAAAACTTACTTGATTCAAACTGTTACCTTTTGTTGTGTCTGTGTGTGTGTGTCTTTTTTTTTTTTTTGCTTTCTTCTTCTTGCGTTGTTCGTTGAATCCAAGTAACTTCCCTTTCATTTGTTTCGGCTCTTCAAGCATAAGCTTGAACATATTCTTTTATTTTGAATATCTATGAACATGATCCACATGTGATAACTTATTTCTTTACATTGTTTTCTCCCATCCCCCCCCCCCTTCCCCCTCCACCCTCCCCTCCCCCTCCCCTCCCTTTCACCTCTGCTGTTTTGAAAGTTTACTCTGAATATGCATAAGTGAATGGTTCTGTTCAAAATGCGGAAATCAGTGAAGAAATCAATGATTCCCAGTACTGTCGGTGATGGATCAAGATACTTGTGTTTCCTTGTTGTGTCTCATCTCACCCTCCCCCCCCCCCCCCCTCCATCTTACCCTTTCCACTCCCAATCCATCTCCTTTAATAATTTTCATCATAATTGAGAAATTGTTCACCCACTCTTGTTTTCCCCCTCTCCATGCCGTTATTTGTTTTAAACATAGGCCTAAAACGTGTTCTTCTATTTTTGATTATTTGCAGCTCACTTTTGGCAACTTATTTTGTTATCTTGTTTTCTTCCATTCCCCTTTTTCTTTTAATCCTTCACTGTTGTTGTTTGTGTTCGTTTGTTTTTTTTTTTTTTGTCATGTTGTCATCCTGCCTGAAGAAGTCCAGTTGGTTAAGGTTTGTTACTTCAGGTGCGTGCGTGTGTGTGTGTGTGTGTGTGTGTGTGTGTGTGTGTGTTACATCAGGTAGCTCAGTGCTTCAACATTGATTTTGTGTGTTAGTGTTTTGACCCCCACCAGCTCTCATTATACTCTTTGAAATTCCTTTTGAGAGTAAGTTTACCTTAGGTGTCAAAAGATAGAAATTTGAAATGTTGTTAAGTGTAAATATTAGTGGTAGAAAATGAGCTTTTCAGACTAATAGCCTGTATCTTTTTTTACTTTAGGCAAATATAGCTTCTGAAATTTTGTTTAGTTGTTTTTGTAAGTACTTTGCACATGTCATTGTCAAATCAGCTGCAACTGATTATCAAAGTTGAAAAGAAAATAATAGATATTTTTAAAAAGTTGTATCTGTCTAGAGAGTAACTTGTGTTTGTAAATGCCTTTCACTGTTTCCCTTATCCCACTCCCCCACTTCACCTAATTCATTTTATTTATGGTTTTGATGTTAAATGTGAGCAAGAGAGTGAAGCATGAAAACATGAGGGTTTTTTTTCCCATCAGTGTATTAAAGCATTGTAGCTTAAGTTACAGGATGGACCTACCATACCAGCCTTATTTCTCTTGCTTATTTCAACTTTCATTGATGTCATTAAATGAATGGAAGTGACATAATCCGATGGAGGAAATCTGAATTTGGTTTGAGTTCCCCTCTCCTGTCCAGAGCCTCCCCTTCCCTCCCTCCTCCATTTTATCCCCTCCTGTCTGTTTCTGATGGGGCAAAATGTATACATAGCATCCAGCCCTGAAGTAAAATTGCACAATTTATTCACTCCTTCCAAATTATCTTCAGTCTTTTGACGCTGCAAGCTTGTGATATAACCATAATCAATACCATGGAAAGCAAGAGAGAGAGAGAGAGAGAGAGGGAGAAGGGGGACGGACAATCAATAATTATGCCCTGTTTTGCGCGAGTCGCCCAAATTGAAGTGCTTGCTGGCTCCATATAGCTGTTCACACACGCACACATGCAAGCACGTACGCGCGCACACACACACACACACACACACACACACACACACACAAAGGCATTGGCGAAGAGGATGTAAATCCCACTATTCACCCAACACGTTTGATGTTATGGAATACCCATTTTTCCCCCCGAGGCTGATGTCGTCGTCCGGTGTGTATGTGTATGGGAGGGAGTGTACGACATGATCGACCGGTCGTGAAAGATGTCACCTTTCTGACCTTCGCTATTGCCAAGGTGATCTCCAATTCAAACAATAATCATAAAGGAAAGAAGCGTGCTGGCTCGACATAAACGTGCTTTGTGTGTGTGTGTGTGTGTGGAGGACTCGAGACCCTAACAGCAATGAACTCCAGGGTTGGCTTAATTGAGCGGTCGTGCACCGAATCCCTAACATTGAGTTTGAATCGGTCTGACATTCCCCTGTTCACCCCCCCCCCCCCCCCCCCCCCGCCCCCTTCTCCCTCCCACTCCCCCCTCTTCACCCCCCCCCCCCCCCCCCCCGCCCCCCTTTCAGAAACAGAGAAAGTCAGTTAATTTCAACGTGAGGGTGACAGCATGCGGAAATGAAACAGACTTCAAAGAAGATTTACTGTACCGCCGAACGAAAAAGACAGTAAGACAAAAACACAAAGCGTTTCGACCTCTTTGGTCTCTTCTTCAAACAAGACAGTGTGAGATCAGTGTATGTTTTTGCCCTTACGTCAGGTCTTCCCGCGATTTCTTTAGTGTCATTGTCCCGTCGGATATGGTGATGTGTCCGTATGTCAGTCATTGATGAGGAGTTGTTTTTGACTCTTGTATCTTGTTGTGCGTTTTGTGACGTGTCAGCCCGTCTAAACAGCGTGTACTTCTGCGCTTGTGTGACATGTTTGATTATGCAAATAAGTATGTAAATATGTGCTTCTGCATTGCTTTAGAGAAGTGTGTGTGTGTGTATGTGTGTGTGTGTGTGTGTGTGTGTGTGTGTGTGTGTGTGTGTGTGTTTATACGTATGATTTATTGGTGTGCATATGAGTAATACTGATGGAATGTAGAATATTA
>JADBJO010000474.1:0-7500 GCA_016801955.1 Conus betulinus | reverse complement strand
GGGGGGGGGTTAAGCTGATATTACAAAACCTTGGACCTGAAAGAGGTGGTGTGGAGGGGGGGGGGGGGGGGGGGGGGGGGGGTGGGGGGGGGGCGAGGAGGGCGAGGGGGGTAATCGGGGGGGGCGAGACAGGGGAGTCATCGGGTAGACAGGTCTCTTGCCACACTGTTATCTTGCCACATTCGATCTGGGTTAGGCCGAAGTCTCGTGGCAAAGTTTCCAGGGGAAACGCCCCTTGTGGAGAGACTCACAGAGCAATGAGTATTTCTCGTAGAATCTCAGCTGGACGGGTAACGCTCGAAGCACCGCGCTGCACGCTTCAGCACGAAATGCTTTTTATCGGCGGCTCCCCTGTGTAACATTGCTCGTAGTCTGAACAAGTGGGGGGAAGGGGAGGGTGTTGGGTGGTGTGTGTGTGTGTGTGGTGTGGGTGGGTGGGTGGGGGGGGGGGGGGGGGGGGGGGGGGGGGGGGGGGATCGTTTCGACGTTAAATGCAAAACTTTGTGGTGCCGAAATTGGGGGGGGGGGGGGGTGGGGATTGTGTGTTGTGTGTGTGTGTGTGTGTGTGTGTGTATACATCAAACATGTGTGTGGTGTGTGTGTGTGTGTGTGTGTGGTACATGTCTCACATGTGTGTGTGTGTTGTGTGTGTGAGACGAGAGTGTGTTGGGTTTGCGGGGGGAGGTGGGAGGAGAGGGGGGTGAGAGGAAGGAGAGATGGAGATGATGTGTTTTTCGAGCGTAGAGAGGGGAGGGAGAGAGGCGCCTTGGCAGAGGAGGGAGTGAGAGAGAGAGAGAGAGTGAGAGAGGAGAGCTCATGCGGAGAGAGCGTTGGCGCGTGTGAGTTTTGTGCCATCATGATAAATAGATCCGTTTTTGGACGGAAGGTTCATTGGGACGAGTTGCTTGCTCCCAGGGCCATACATTCATAGCAGTGCAGTGCCGGGGAACCAAGACAGAGAGCTGTTTGGTCTGACTGACTGATCCGGAGCTGTAGGACAGACAGCTGTGTCCTTGCTATGTCCTTCACTGGCTGTTCCGCGTCGACATGTCGATTAACAGTCTTCGAAGGGTAAAGAAGGGGGGGGGGGGGGGGGGGGGGGGTTGGACAAAAGGATTGGGAGGAAGTGGGTGGGAGGCGGACGGAAGGTGGTGAGACGTCTTATAGAAAAGAAAAGAAGAAGAAGAAAAAGAGCGTTGACCGGGTAGACGGCAAAGATCGATACGCCATAATCCGGGCCGTGAGCTCTTTGCTGGCACCGGTCCGTCGTTCCTTCCAGAATGCGTGCTGTCAGCAGATCTGCTGGTCTTTGTCAGCGGGGGATTGCGTCGTAGGGATCGGTTGTTAACAATCTCGAGAGCCGGTTTTTTGGGACCAGGAAGAAGCGAGAAGCGGGATATAAGTAAACATCGTATATCATCCGGTGTTTCTCTGTCTGTCTGTCTGTCTCTCTCGCACTGTGTCTTTCTGTCTGTCTGTCTCTCTTCTGTGTGTGTGTGTGTGTGTGCGTCTTTCATTTAACGTCTATCCACTATTCGTGATATTAGACGGGAAAAAAAAAAAAAAAAAAAAAAAAGTGAATGTGTATGGAAGTAATTGCGAACGTGCACATAATGTGTGCATGTGTATATGTATGGGTGCGCGTGAAGTGTGTGTGTGTGTGTGTGTGGTGTGTGTGTGTTGTGTGTGTGTGTGTGTGTGTGTGTGTGTGTGATAGTTGTGGATGTGTGTGTGAATATCTTTACATAAGTCATAAGTGAAGATTAACATAAAACAAAAAAAATACTTAAAACCAGCAACTAACTAATCAATTAAAGTCAAAACGCGTGAAAAATAGTTAAAAAGATATCCTTTGCTTCCCCCCACCTCCCCCCATCCCCACCATGTATTATCCATCCACCCCACCCCCCTTCTTTCTCCTCCCCCGCAAATAAAGTTAAAAAAAAATGTTATAAGTATTTTCCAATAGGGTTGCGTTCTAAATGTACAAAGAATTCATACGTTAAAGCTGGTGCCTCAAAAATAGCCTGCACAGTATTTTGCTTCAATACTGGAATGGTTTTTTTTTCATATCACTGCATAAAACAATATGATCTGGAGTAATTTTGTTTCCACATAAGCAAACTACGTTTTTTTTTTATATTTTGTTTTAAATGCATTAAGTTTCCACCTGTACATTAATGAGAGTAATTTTTTATTACAGTTAAAATTCTCTTTGATTCTTTTAATATCAAACTGTTCTTTATTGACGTGATCTACCATACTATATTCGAAAGCTTTCCAGATATGTGACTTCACTAAAGTTACACTGTTCATTCATGTAACTGATAAGGGAAAAATCAAACAGTTTCTGAATCAAAACTATTTTTTGGCTCCACGTTTAGCTGCCCTGTCTACTTTTCATTAATAATGAAAAGAACAATGTGAAGGAATCCAACAAAAAGCTACATGGGTTCCTCTTGCAATCAGCATGTGTATCATGCAGCTTATCTCTATGATCATTTTCAGGTCTGTGTGCAATTGAAAAACTGTTAATGCCTGCTGAAGAACTGATTTAGAATTAAACACAGAACAGAATTTGAAATATTGTTTTTGGAAAGTTTAAAAGGTAATTTAAAAGCCAGGAGTATTGCTGGTAATTCTCTGTAAATATCGATTTATTAATTCCGATATGAAATGATTTCTCAGTCTGGTACTGTTAAGTTTGTGTGTGTGTGTGTGTGTGTGTGTGTGGGAAAATGTGTGTGTGTGTTGTGGTGGTCCTGTGGGTTTGTGGGTTTCCTGTCTCCCTGTGTGTTGTGTTGGTCCTTTGTGTGGTTCTAGTTCTATGGTTCGTGTTCGCAGTCTTGAGGTTTTTCGTTTTAACCTCCCTATCACCGTCTTGTTGTAGTGGGGGGGGTCTTTTAGAATCATTTTGTTGTTGTTGGGGGGGGGGGGGGGGGGGCTAGCAGGGGGGGGGGGGGGGGGGTTGTAGTGTGGGTAAAGTGCCCCAACTCAGTCATTTAGGGGGGGTGGTTTTTGGGGGGGGGGGGGGGGTTGGGGGGGGGGGGGGGGGGGGGGGACTGGGGGAAAAAAGGGGGGGGGGGGGGGGAGGGGGGGGGGGGAAAAAAAAAGGGGGGTGGGGGGGGGTGGGGGGGGGGGGGGGGGGGGGGGGGGGGGGGAGGGGAGGAGGGGGGGGGGGTGGGGGGGGGTGGGGAGGAGGAACCCAGGGGGTAGAGGGGGGAACCCGACCCCCGTCTAGGCCCGCTTTAGGGGGGACGCAGCCTTGTCTGTAATGTAATACATCTAGAAATGCTTCGTATTTGCTTCTTGGTGCTTGCAGCTGATCATCATCACTATCTTGGTTTTTTTTTGTGTTGTGTTTGCGAGCAGTAAGTAGTATGTTTAAAAAAAAAAAAAAAAAAAAAAAAAGGGTGGGGGGGGGGGGCCTTAGCATCAACCTGTTATGTGATGCAAGCACAGACACAAAACTGGCATGTCATGCACGCAAAGAAGATTTGCGTCCACACATGGCAGGACCCTGGAGGAGGAGGGGGGGGAGGGAAAACAAACAAAAGAGTTGGGTGTGCTGCATGGCAGCAGTATAACAAGCTTGTGCAGTCCATACTGACCTAATAGCACTACCCTTTGTAGGCAAAAAGGACGTCAGTTGTGCCTGGGTCCGCCGGGTTTTCCGCGTCTGTTTTTGTTTTTTGTTTTTTTTTTAAAATTGGAAAATAGGCTGTAGAGGTGATGGAACATTTGCTTGGTTTGCTCATGCTGTTGGTTGGTTGGTTCTCAAGGGCTGTTGTCCCAAGTGTGCCGTTTATTGATTCAGCGTCGTATCGTCCCACATCCCTGTGGCTTCGTGTATGAGATGTGAACAAAGTGTGTGTGTGTGTGTGTGTGGTGTGAGTGAAAAAAATGTCGATTACTCGGAGAGAGATTACTCCGGAGGAGAGAGAGGAGAGAGAGAGGAGAGAGAGGAGAGAGAGGGAGCGAGAGAGGAGAGAGAGAGAGAGAGAGAGAGAGCATGCGCAAGTGCTCCTTCACACGCGTGTGCCAGAAAGCAGAAGCACTCACGTACGCACTCACTTGGCGCACAAAATCAATCACAGACTGTCACGCCTACGCACGCACACACACACACCACACACACACACACACACACACACACACACACACACACGGTATCGCTCTATCTCTCTAACACATGCATAATTCAGTCCCAATTCAGTTCATGTTGTTTTATAGCTCCGCGGACGATGAAAAACGGAAAAAACCATATCAGGGCTTTGACCCTCGTCACAGCATACTCAACATTGATGGTTACCCACACACACACACACACTCGCGCGCGCATGCATGCGCGCCCCGCGCGCGCGCGCGCGCACACAACACACACACGCACATACATACACATAGAGGCAGCGAGGGGGGGGAGAGGGAGAGTAATTATTTGCTAGGCGCCGTTGGTGTAGCCACCTTTAACAGGCACTTTAATAAATCGATGATTATGTATGGTCAGCTGTTTTCTTCGACACACGCTGTGATACGCCCTTTCTGTTTTCTGTGTGCCACAAATTCGTTTCAGTAATACCAAATGTTTATTGAAACAAAAAAAAAAAAAAAAAAAAAAAAAAAAAAAAAAAAAAAAAAAAAAAAAAAAAAAAAAAAAAAAAAAAGTACGGCGCGATTTGTTGCCAGGGGCAACCCCACAGTTGCTGTGCGCACGTCATTGTGGAAGCTAACAAAATACAGAAGCTAATAAGAGAGAAACAAAATAAAAGAATCAGTTAAAACAAAAGTGAATGAAAAAAAAAAAAGTAATAATTAGCACTAAAAAAAAAAAATCACAGCAGTGGCACAGTGATCCCGGAAGTACACGGTGTGCATTCTTCAACGTCCCAGCGGCAGAAACATGAAGACACATTTTATTAGCGTAAGCGTAAGACGATGGATGAGCCGCTCCCTTACCACAAAAAAAAAAAAAAAGAAAAGAAAAAGAAAACAAAAGGAAGGGAAAAAATTCGGCACTGTCATTTTTTTTTTTTTCCCCCACCTCGCTTGCACACTCGGGATTGTTCTCGCCCCTGTTCGCACCACAAGTCTCGTGCAAGAATCAGTCAGTGCGTGTGGGAAATGGCCCGCACGTGCGCCCAGCAAAGTGTATTGGTGGACGTGGATATGCTCATTCCGAAGAAAATGTGAAGAAAGCGTCTCTCTCTCTCTCTCTCTCTCTCTCTCTCTCGCTCTCTTCTCTCTCGCGCGCGCGCGCGCAGCGCGCGCACGCACGCACGCACGCACACACTGACGCACACACACACAAACAACACACACACACACACACAACGTGGTGTGTGATGTGTGTGGGGTGTTGTGAGGTGGCTGTGTGTGTTGTTTCGTGTACGCTATCTCTTCTATCTCTCTCTACTGCTCTCTCTCTCTCTCTCCACTGCAAAAAACGCAGCTTTTTCTATGACTTGAAAGTGAATTTAGGTAAAAGCAATAAATGGTGTTTAGAAAAGGTGTGCTTATTTAGCAGCAAGGAAAAATTGGACGCCATAATCAATGCTATGTATGGGGCCTGTTGGGAATGCTTTAGGAGTACTTCGGTATACTGTTTGCAACAAAAACTCTGTTTCACACTGGCGTGCAAGGACCTGTAAGCAAAGCAAAGCAAGCTCTGCTCTGCATATGAGGAAAATTATGTTTTTGAAGAATTCTAGTTTAGATTTATTGTTGAAGTTATTTGATCCAGGTTAAAACCCATTGCATCCAGTACGGGGGCAGAACTTGGGGAATGGACGTGCAGCCCCGTCATTGTGAAAATGTGCACCTTTTGCCCTAAAGAAAGTTTTGGAGTTGAAGGTGAAACGCGAACACAAATGACTTTGTCTAGAGGAGAGACCAATAGATACCGTGATATATTTAATTCGCTATTAATCTCGATTTGATATTGATTGGATGAGTTCTGAAATTAACGCGCGCGTTGTGGGATTGTGATGTGTGTGTCTCGTGTGTTGTTCGTGCGCGCGCGCAGCTCGTTCTCTCTTCTCTGGGCAGCACTCAAGTGTTTTAATGTTGTAAACATGTGTGCACAGAGTCCTGAGGTGGGAGTTGTGGATGGAGGTGTGAGAGGTGTTTTTTTTTTCAGACGGCAGACTGCGACGCGCATGATTAGACTACTCTGAACACGCTACTCGAGTTAGGTTTGGTTTTGTCCCTGCCACAAGTGCCCGCCGTTCGAACGCCGACGCCATGGCCAGAAGTCGCTCGCAGGCTTGCGTTGGCGCATGGCTGGGGAACAGGATGGTCCGGAACCTGACCTGGTCGTTTCAGTTGTGGGGTGGTAGTGGGGCCAATAGAGTGGGTTGTGTGCTGTCGGTGTGGGGCAGGACCAACTGTGAACGGCAGGGCTGACACCGGGCGGGTTGGAGGGGAAGGACCGTGGACCTATAGTGACATTGTTTATTAGGAAGGAGACTGGGCAGAAGAGATGGTCACGAGATGGAACAATGCCGGCCTAAAAGCCCATAAAAAAAAGAAAAGAACACAAACAACTTGAAGAAAAAAAAAGAAGAAAAAAAAAATCTGACCTCGAAAAGATTTTATAGGGGTAGGTATGTCATTCAGTGTGGAAGAAAAAAAAAAAAAAAGAAAAAAAAATAAAAGATACCAAGCTGATTCTCTAGAAGGACGATTTCAAAGTCATGGTATCTTTACCGACAGAGGCTGGGGGGCATGTGTGTGGTGTGGGTGTGTGGTGTTGTGTGTGTGTGGGGGGGGGGGGGAGGGGGGGGGGGGGGGGGGGAGGGGGGTTCAGTGAGGTCGCTACGGGGGGGGGGGGGGGGGGGGGGGGGGCGGGGGGGGGGGGTGGGGGTCGAGGGGGGGGGGGTCAGTCGGGGGGGGGGTGGGTCGGGGGGGGGGGGGGGGGGGGGTGGGGTCGACCGGGCGGGGGGGGGGGGGGGGGGGGGGGGGGGCGGGGGGGCGTCAGCTACGTTCCGGCCGACAGTGGTCAGCATGGTGTCAACTAAAACTATAGGGTATTGGGCGGCGTCATTGGACCTGTTAGCTGGGGTGGGGTCACGGAACGGAAGTTGATTATTTCGCTTGGTAGAGAAAGGGTCCGTGAATAAGGGAACAGCTTCCGACGGCTATGGGTTGTTCTGCATGACAGAGTTCTGTTCCTGGTTGTAGTTCCGCATGTAAGGACGACAGCTATGATGGTCGTAGGGCGCAATCCGGGTTTAAAGCAGGCCTGCAGGTAATGGCCTTTTAAAACAAAAAGAAAAAAAAACAAAAAAAAAAAAAGAAAAAAAAAAGGTTGGGGAAGCTGTGCTCAAAGAGACGATATGAAAAATTGTTGTGCCGAGTTGGGTTTTCGAGATTGCTGGTCGGTTTCCTAAGGCCATTGGCGTTATTCGTCGACCGCCGCTGGGTTGGAGCGATTTAGGAGTAACAGATCAAGATCTTCTTTGAGGCCGGTCATCCGCCAATCTAGGGCATCAAGTATACGGG
>JADBJO010000473.1:680000-687098 GCA_016801955.1 Conus betulinus | reverse complement strand
TTTTTTTTCCTTTCATTTTTACTAAAAGTGCATATTGATTCGTTCGTGCTTATCAGTCGTTAGTTTGAAGGGCATGGTACGTTTGTTAGACTTTTTCTTCATTGTGCTTTATTTACTGTTTTTGCCTTGATTTTTGACCAGTGCAAATCAGGACTGCTAACTGTGGGAAAATGTCATATCACTTGTGGCGCCAGATTGTTTCCGTGCTTCCTTTTTTACCTGTTTCTCTGTTAGTTTTACTGTGAATGTAGGTGACTGTTTTTGTACATATTCACTTTCCTCAAGTCGGTGGGTATGTAGATGTGCTTAGGTGTGGAAGCTCAAGTTTCCATTCTGCCAAGTAGCTGTAGCCTGCGCTGCCTGCTTGTTGTCTTCCCTGTCCAGAAATGACCCCCAGAGCTTTTGGTTCCCAGTTCGGTGTCTGACTGTTGGACACCAATCTGAAGTGGTTGAGATTCGTCCTGAGTTTCATTGTAGTACGTTTGTACGGGGGGGGAGGAGCGACCCTTGTCTAATGCAGTCTTGGGGTGGGGATGGGATGGGGGGGGGGGGGGGGGTATTGAAAAAAGGTCTGGAAGGGCGAACAGTGGCTGCCTTGCCATGAAGCAACTAGAGGTTCTTTCATATGTGTTATGACCTAGGCGTAGGCTGTAGCAGACGGTTTACCATGCTGATGATCAGAAATCCTCATTCGTAAAGTTGATATCGTAGAGAGGGACAAGGTTGCAAGAACTCTTCAATTAATTAGCCAGTCATATTGAGTTGTTGTTACTGATGACCCATTCAGCAGCTTTTTGTTATTTCGACGGCATTTTTTTCACCTTGGGGATGGAATGAGAGTGTAGGGTCAAAGGACCTGAACGATGGAAGGAGATCGAAGTAATGAAGAGTAAATCAGTTTTAAAGATTCTCGAAGGGGGTAGCGGTAGTAGTGAGCAAGTTCTGGTGAGGCAAGTACAGTCAACAATTTTGCGTCAGCGTAACCAATATTCAAATAAGTAGATAAAGTAAAAACGTGATTTAATTATTTTTGTCATTATCAGCTGGCTTGTAGATTTGATGGGAAGAAAGCAGGGTCATGGGCTTTCCTGATGCGGACGTCATCCTTTGCTGTGTCCTCATGTCAGCAGAGCAATCACCCAGAGCAGAGACTGTGATTCAGAATGAAATGTGCAGACGTCTGAACAAATGTTGCTATGAAAAGCTTAATGCAGACCAGGAACACTCAGGTATTTTGTACAAACCCAGTGTATTCAAAAACAGACCTAGTATTTGAACACAACTTAAAAAAAAAAAAAAAAAAAAAAACCAACAGCAAGAACAAACTTTAAAAGAAAACCCGGTGTGCAGCATATTCAAGGTTTGTATGAGAAAGCTAGTACTCATTTTCTCACTGTTTTAGAGAGACGGCCCCCGCTCTCAGCATCCCAAGGGGCGATCAGCCAAAAGACTGGGAACTGCCCACTGGGATGTGTCCTGTGCACACAGTGTATTTGAAGCAGGCTGAAAAACCCGTCATCTTCAGTCAGGGAAGCCTTCAGTCTGCAGCGCAAGCAGAGTGTGGAGAGAGCTTTGACCATTCCAGTTTATCTTCAAACTTTAATTCGATGGGAAATATTCTTAAAATAACAGGGTGCAGGGGTTGGGTCAGGAGTACCATGGGTTGAGTAGTATCAAACATATCTTCTGATGGTACAGTGAAGGGGAAGCATTTTTTTTTTTTGCCATTTACAGTAGCTATCTGACTTGGGGACATTTTTGTACTGTTGTGTTTTTTAACCCTTGTACTGGCTGCGGTTGCTTGTGAATTGGGGGGTTGTGTATAACTAATATTGGATGGAATATGGGATTGTCGTTTTTGCAATTCCTGAAGACACGTGTTTGCATGTTGTGTTGTGACCTTGCAAACAGCCATACATGTTGTTCAGAGTGGCAAACAAATGGGAAATGTATTTGTGTTTCCTGTGGCTTTGACTTGCAAAGCCTAACACAGGGGTATACAACCTTCATTTCCCAGTGATCACATTTGGTTTGTCAGTGCAGGTATTGAATCTGGCGAACACAGTTGGACTGGTCATATTGTTGGAGTAATGGTTTTATTGTGCTAAAGTGGATTGATGGTATGGTCCATGATAGATGGTTTGAATTAAGCCGCTGCATGTGATAATTTAAAATGAAGTTTCAGCAGAGAATAAACGAAGAAAGAACATCAGACCACACGTCCATGTGTGCACACATTTTAACAAGGTACCAGCAATCACTCTCGAAAAATAAGATTTTATTAGTCGAGGATAAAACGATGGGAGACTTATTTTTCAAGAAGTGCTGGCCAACTCAAGCAAATGTCCTCGTGTTGGACCATTTTCAAGTTTCAACTGTTGTCCGCCATGTCTTCCTTCATAGTCTAGGTTTGACTGAGGAAAGGCAATTTAATTCTGTCTCGGTTCTTACTAAAATTCTAAAATTCACCAGGACTCACTGTTTATTTTTTTTTTATCCATTCCAGCCCGTCTTAGGTGGGGTTTGACCTTGAACGTACAGAATGGGATTACGTCAATCAGGCTCTGGCGGGGGGCCAAGCTGACAATGGAGGTTTGTTGTCAGCAGACGTGTCGTGGTCTGTTTCAAGTCAAATCTATACCCAAAATTAGAGGACTGGTTTGGCAGTGAATTCTGGTGGATGACGGAAAAATTTCCATATATGATCAAAGAACGAGGGGCACATGCCAACAACGGACATGTTTGTTGTCCTTCTATAACATGGGACAAGGTTAGCGTTTGGGTGGTGAAGTATGTCCACTCCAGGCTAACCACGTGGTAGCCTATTGTTACCAACATGTCAAGGCTAATTGCAAAGGGTGGCGGGCAACTCATTAGGGTGAGTGTATGCAAATCTAGACGTGCATTATGAACCTGTATATCAAACACTGTATGCTTTGGGTCAGGTTAGAGGTCCAGATTTTTGTTTTGTTATATTTTTTTTGCCTGCTAATGAACATCCAATCCAAAACAAACAAAAAAAAAAACAATGTCCCACTTGTTGAATCTGCATGTCTTGATCTGTTGTAAGAACAATGGTTAGTCATGAGAAGTCAAATCACCTGCACTGATCGCCCAAAACCACGCACCAGTGTGCACATGCACTCACAGTGACAGGTTTACAGAACTGCTCATGCATTGTCATCTGTGCATATAGTTGTTGTAGGCTTACAGAACTACCCATACATTCATTCATGTTGCATATAGTTGCTGTAGGTTTACAGAAACTACCCATACATTCATCTGTGCATAAGTTGTGTTCATGTGCTGTGCATCTGCTACATGTGTAGGGAAGGAACTTTTATGCTGGCCAAGTTCCGAGTGATGGACACATGAAGCGAGAGGTGAGGTGGATCGCTTTTGATGTGTACTTGGTGATCAGTGGATTCATTTCTCTCTCTCTTCTTTTTTTTTTTTTCCTGTTTTCTTTCATTTTGCCAAGAGGTTGGGAGGAGAAGAGTGACAACTGTCGGCTGATTCACAATGATGATGATTGTTACAGAGTGAGGTAGGTGTTTAATTTGTGGTGTTGTCCTGATTTTGTCATATGCCATTCTGTTCTTGTCCATGTTTTCTTTCTGGTTATTACCTCCCCTTCTGCCTTGCTTGTCCTTTGGGTCGACACAGTCTTGTATATAAATTAAGGATGTCAACGGTTTAGCCATTCTGTTTTGAATTGGTATATATGCAGGTTTTTTTTTTTCATTTTTCTTTTTTTTTCTTTTTTGTTTTATGTGGGGTTCTCTTTTTTTTTTTTTTTTCTTCTCTTCTTTTGGAAATAGATAGGTCTTTCTTTTCAATATGGCGACTTCCTTGAAATTGGCCTACACCCTCATCCTTGATAGTTTCCTCACTCACCTCCGTGCTTCCATCTCTGCTTCTTTGTCCATCAGTATCTAATGGTCAGTCCTCATTTTCTATGTATGTTTTTTTTTTTGTTTGTTTCTCCTTGTTTTTCTTTTTTTTTTTTTTTTTTTAACCAGTTTGTGTCTGTTTCAAGGCTCTGTCTTTCTGTTCTTATTATGTAAACATCGTTTGTGTGTTGTTGAATAGGTTGTGTGTGTGGTGGGGTGTGGTTGTGTGTTCGTGTGTGTGGTGTGTGTGCCTGCGATTGTGCATGTGTGTGTGTGTGGCGGTATGTGGGTGGTGGTGTGGTGTGTGGGTGTGTGGGTTGTGTGTGTGTGTGTGTGTGCATGGCAATGCATGTGTGTGTGGTGTGTGTGTGTGTGTGATGTGGTGTGTGTGTGTGACATTTTTCAATTGGTGGGTGTGAACTTTTGTTAGTCCATTGGTGTGCTGCACTTCATTGGCCAAGGTGTGTAACCAGTTCAGTGATGCCAGGTGATGGTTGGTGTTGCTGTATATCCTACTGTTAGCATGCAAGGCCTAAAAGTTTAGGGTGGTCGTTGACACAGCGTAAATGGTTTCCGTTTCCTCCCCTCGGTAGTAGTAAATCAAAAAAGGCCCTCTGTAAACCGAGTGTTCTCTGGTCTGTCCATACTTGTGGCCATCTGTCAAACCAGTTTGAGCTTTTAACTTGGTTTTTTCAACAACGGAGACTCATGTTTCACACCCCTCTCTCTCTCTCTTTCTCTCTCCATCTTCTTTCTCTGCTGTCTGTCTGTCTGTTGTCTTTCTGGCATTATTTCTGAATGTGGTTTTTTCTAATGTTGTTCTTTTGTGTGTGTGTGTGTGTGTTGTGTGTGTGTGTGTTGGTGTGTGTTTTATTAAGGTATAGAAGCTCTCCAGCAGACATGATGTCATTTTTATGTGTGTCTGTAACTGTTTGTATGTGATGTGTGTGCATCTGTGCATCCGTCTGTGTCCACCGGTGTACAGTGGTTGTATAGAACAATGTCATTCCTTTGTACAGAATGTCTGTGTACACTACGTCTATGAATAAACCCCTGCCACTTCTATCTGTGTGTGGAGTGTGTGTGTGTGTGTATGTTGTGTGTGTGTGCACATGCACATTAAAGAGATTCTTTACAAAACTGAAGCTGTGCATTTTGTCTTCTAACGCAAATTTTAAGCTCATATTCAATTCCTCCATATCTCACTCTGAAAAAGAAGAATCAACTAAAAACAAAACCACCACAAAAATTTTTTTTTTCACATTTTATTGAAAATCTTCAACATGTTACTGAAGAAACTATAGAGTTTGTTTGCATATAAAAAAACGTTTTTGTTCAATCAACAAACTCTGTTTTATGCAAATCGTTCAACACAAACCAACCCTTACGTGAGAGGTAAGGGTCTTTTTGTTTGACTTGTGCAGTAATGCAGCTAAATTCACAAGAATAACTTTCATTGAAACTTTTGGGTTTTTTTTTTTATTCAGTGTTAAGGAATACTAGCTTCTGTTTGAATTTGCAGTTGTTCATTGTACCATAGTGCCAACAATGAAAAGTCAGATTTGATGATGATTTTACCTTCGTAACTATAAAGATTAGAGTGCTGGTGGCTGCTGGTTTTTATGTGTTTGGTATGCATTTTCTTTTCGCTTTGTGCACATAATGGCCAACCTTCATTCTGTCACCACAGATTCTCATTGAAGAACAGAGAAGACAGTCATTGTAATAAAGAAACTACAATTGTAATGAATGAGAAATAAAAGTAAACAAATACTAGATGTTCAAATTCTGATAGTAAAAAAAGTGCCAAGCTTTTTTTTTCTATTTTTTGAGCGAACCAAATCATTCACAGCCAAGAAAAGTTGTGATTTTAGTGACTAAAAAAAATAATGCACAGATCTGACAAAAAACTATGAAAGAGAACTTTATACAAATTAGCTTCCACACCATGCGCGTCTGCAGGCACTCTTGTGCGCATGTGCATGTACGTACACACGCACGCACACACACCCACACACCACACACACACACACACACACACATATGCACGCACGCATACACACACACACACACACACACACACACACACACACACACACACACACATTAAAATGAGATACTTCAGGGGACAAAGTCGGGTTTGCCTTTCTTTGAGGCAAAAAGATCAAGTCCTTGCCAACAGATGAAATGACAAGAGAACACTAGGAAGCTTGACCATGCAGTCTGTTTAGGGCTGCCAGTCTTGTGCATGGCAAGACAAAACCCATTTCACACACAACACACACACACACACACACACACACACACCAACAGTCAGACTCTTGAGAAAAAAAAACAAAACACATCTGATAGAGAAACAAAAAAAATGCATTTCTGAAAGGATCTGAACTATTGACATCAGATAAAGCTTATAAACTAGGAAGCCTGTGTGATAGCGGCAAGGTATCACATTAGTTTTACACTCCCAGGTTTCATGGAATTGTGTGTGTGTTTTGCGTGTGTGTGTGTATGTGTGTGTGTGTGTGTGTGTGTGTGGTGTGTGTGTTAATGGGTATTTTTTTTCGCCCACGTCTGTTGCCGCTTACTTTGTCAGCCCATCACAGGAATACACAAAACCAGGGAACCGATTTTAATAAGGAAATTTGGTGAAAAGGTGACATGTAAGTTAAGAACGACTTCATTGAATTCTAGTCTGGATTCGTTGTGGTGGATCTGGATCAGTTTGACGGATCCAGGATCTGTCCCAGTTTGGCCGGCGGAGGTCTTTGTTCATCCTAGATGGTCCTGATTTGTTTGCTGGTTTTGTGATGAGAGATCAACTACAGGGAGAGAGAGAGAGAGGGAGGGAGAGAGATGAGTACAAAATACTAAGAGGTAAACGGCAAAGTAACCACATGTAAATGACAAAGAAACAGAGGTAAGGTAGACAACAAAGCATCAGAGTTCAGTAGTGAAGTAACGGAGGTAAGTAACCAAGTACGGGAGTTGGAAAGCGAAGGGGAACCTGGAAAACTGAAGAACTTGGAAGATGTGACCTTGAAAGGTAGATCTTGTACGCAATGATGATATCAGATCCCCTCAGACTTTCTTGCACAGAAAACTCCACAAACTCTGTTTGAAGAGACAATGAAAAAAAGAGCTTATATTTCTTTCAACTATCTAGATCACATATAGACTTTAGGAAAGGTGGGGATTGGATGGGTGG
>JADBJO010000473.1:660000-670000 GCA_016801955.1 Conus betulinus | reverse complement strand
GAGAGAGAGAGAGAGAGAGGGAGAGAGAGAGAGAGAGAGAGAGAGGAGAGAGGGCAGACAGACAGAGAAGCTTACGGTCTTCGTCGAAATCGGCCATCATGGCTGTCCAGTTCTTTCTGAGTGGGGTTCCTGCCCAGCGCCCTCAGCAGAGGGCCCAGTTCCTCTTACTGATCTTCCCGTCCCGTTTCTTGTCGAACAGCATGAAGGCATCTCGCAGCTCTGGGGACACACACACACACACACACACACACACATACACACACACACACACACACACACCACACACGCGCGCGCGCGCGCGCGCGCGCTCGCCCGCGCCGCACAGACAGACAGACAGACAGACAGACAGACACACACACACACACACACACACACACACACACACAGAAAGAGGGGGTACGTCCACATGCACACATACACAGCCGCAAGCCCGCACAACATGCATACGTACACACAAGAAACACACGCACACAGGTACCCACACAATCATATACAAACACATATTCACAAACCCACACGATCATATACAAACATTTCACAAACAGACGCACACGAGCGCGCTCGTACGCAAACATACGTACCCGCACGAGGAATGTTATGCCATTCCCCATACAGGTTAGCAAACGCTATCGAAAAAAAAAATAGCCCTTCCAAGTTTGCCAGTTGTTTACTTGTTGGATGGTTCGGCTATTTTTTTTTTTTATCTTTGTTTGCTGGGAGGTTGACTGATTGATTTATAGATTTGTTAATCGGTTTTGTATGTTGGTGTGTATTGATTATTTTTTTTGCTTTCATATGGTCATCGAAGTACACGCCAGTCGGTTCCTAGCAGACAGGTTGGAATGAAAGGAGGACTATTTGGGGAAGACCAACTGGCGCAAAGACAGGGTCATGGGTTGAGTGCGAAGGCCTGAAGCGTGACGTGACGTTCTCGCATTTAGCTCTTTATCAACAGCACGGAACCATGTTCTTGACCATGCATACCAGCAGCCAGTATTAATCCATATCTCTCCTTCGTAACTGTATCCACTGTCAAGAAAGAGCAATACGTACGAAGAAAAGGCCGACTTCTGCTGAAGCGTCTCATTCTCAAGACGAAAAGAGACTCCCAGACGGGTGAAGTCGTTCTCGTAACGACAGAGGTAGTAGGGTCTACCTGCACACTTGCTTTCTTTCAATCTGTATATACTGTTACAAAATAAGTCAGGTCATGACATAAGAAAAACTGCCTTGTCTTCTTTTGCTGTGAAACAGATTTCTTTTCAGTCCGAGCACCACGCTGTGGTTGTGTGTGCTGGGCGGTCATGGGTTCCCAGTACCATCACAGATATTTATTTGTGGAATTCTTCAGCCCTGGCTGGCTTCTAGCCCCCGCAGTGGAGTGTGTGTTGTGGGCTGTAAAGAGAAGGACTGGAACCACACAGCCACATTTCCTCCATTCAAGGGACAAGTCTCTGAGAGCGTTGATCAACACTGCAGGTTTCTGCATCTCTCGGGCCCGGTTGAGGGTGCGGATACGTTATGTAAGGAAGCGTGAAGTTTTAGCCCGTAAAGTAGATTCAAAGGGGAACAGAACTCTGTAGCGTCATGAAAACCGTTATTGTTCTTCATTAATCACTGTAAACAGAGTCCTGAATTCTTTGGCCTTAGGGTGATCTGCCGTCGTAGCTTCCCCAGTTTGATGTGTTTCCCACCGGCATTGTACCGGGAACTGGTGTCACATTCGTCTGGACTAGTAAGTTTCTGGGGACTATCGTTCAACCCGGCTGATAGCGTTAGGCGCAGCAGTGCGGTGTTCTCCTCTGCTATGTTTGCCTGTGTGGACGGAAACCGGCCAAGAACAAACCGGGATGTGTAGCCCACGCTCTAGAGAAACCCCCCTGGGGCAGGCATAAGGGCTTCAGAGGACAGTAGCTCTTAGCCGGTGCTCCACGATATGTGTTCAAACATTTAGGAGAACAGGTAAGGACAAGCGCGCGCGCGCGCCGCTACGCAACGCACGGCACGGCACACACACACAACACACAACCACAAAACCACACCACACACACCCACACACACACTTAAACACAAACATACACCACACACAACACACACACCAAACCCACAACACACCACACACACGGACGTTTACAGGGAGAAGAAAGAATGACAAAACAAACCAGTATTAGCGAAGTTATAAGATTCTTGTCGATGCAACACATAGAGAGCACCCAGCAGATAGAGATGCGAGATGAAGCTGAAGTTTGGAGAGACGCGAAGGAGCCAGATGATCGAACAGACAGTCCATCAGTAGACACAGACGAGACATGTACAGACAAAGTATTACAGATATTGTCTGTACGGCTGGTCGTTGCTTGCTCATTGCGTTTGTAGGAGCCGTGCGATTTTCTGCAGACTGAACATTGTGGTTATCAGCCATGACTCACATTGTTCAAGCCTCTCTCTACGGCTCTCTCTATCTCTACTTCTCTCTCTGATATCTCTTACACCCACACACGACAACACCACACCACACACAACACACGACACCCACCACACCACCACACACACCCGCATCTATGGTACACAACACACACACACCACCCATACACACTATACACCCACACATCGCGACACCAAACCCACACCACATTCGACAAGCTTTACACATACATTAACCAAACGCCGCCTACACAACAAGAAACGCATACATTTATCTACACAGAAACCCACGCATACTAAGACCATACACACAACGCACGAACACATCCCCCTTCTCCACCCACACACACAACACACCACAACACACCACACACACAACACTCCACATGTCAGATCCGACACAAAAATAGGCGACGAGGATTGAAATAAAAAACAAATGTGGAAATATTCCTATGCAGGAGACGAAAGAATGTACCATCAGTGCACACTATAGCAGCTCTTGTTAATTGACTTTTTTTTGTCCTCCAACATGTCCAATTGTCCCTACTTTTTCTTTTTTTCTTATTTCTTTTTTTTATTTTTTTGACTTGTTTTGATTTGTCATTTGTTATCATTTTTTTCCTCACCTAACCATAAAAAAAAGTTAAAAAAAGAACAAAAAGAAAAAGTGGCAAAATTGGGATGTTGGAGACAAAAAGGTTTTAGGTTGGTCTTTCCCTCCCTCCTCGCCCCCCCCCCCCCCCCCCTCCAACGTACCCTCGTTTTTTCTCCCTCTCCCCTTTTCAAAGATAAAGACTAACTTCTCAACCCATCTTCTCTATCTATCTAGCTATCTATCATCTTATCTATCTATACTATCTATCTTATCTCTCTATCTAGCCTATTTATCTATCTACATGCACAATTTCCCCCCCCCTTAGAGCCGTGTATAGTCTCTTCTCTCTCTCTCTTTCTCTCGGAGTGATGTGAAAAATAATCATTTAGCTCATACACAAAACACTTCAAAACAACACTACAACAAACTAGAGGATACGTGTCTAATGTGTGATAGGCTGGAGCCTCACATTAAAGTCACACCGTTCACGATGTCTCTCTCTCCTCGTCGTCTCTCCCTCATCTCGCTACTCTCTCCTCTCTCTCCTCTGTCTCTCCTACTTACATTCATTGCCGTTCGCTCGAGTTCGAGCATCAATTAATACCACACCTGATTGCACCATGGATGCAACCTTCACCTATCGTAGCTTGGCGCTCCCTACAGCCTATACTTAACCCCGACAGTAACGCTACCTCCCAGCACAATCTACACTGCTACCACAATCAACAGTCCCCCATGGCCCTGAGAACCCATCTAGACCGATTGATCTCCCCCGGTAAACCCACATCAAATCATACAACCACGGCCCGACCAACATGCTCACCAGAAACACGGCGTGTCCGTGTGAGATCGGTTCCCGATTCATTCCAACGTGTCATACAGACGCCTTATGCAGCCGACACGAATTTTTTAATTTCAGGAATCAACAAATCTAAACACCAACAGCGAAGGACTATACATACCTTAACCTTTGCGGTGCAAGCTGTGGGGGTTGCATTGACCAATTTTCTAACCAATTCTCGCTTTTTGATGTTGGCTCAGGATCCAAGATCTCAAACCAAAACAGCCCATTATCTGCAAGCCGGTCTTTCTTGGGCTCTGCTGTGCTGCTCGAGTCCGTCCCTGGGTTCTGGCTTAAGATTAGGACGTCGTTCTTGTGTGGCTATGTTTTGCTTTTGCTTATGCGCCACAGATGATGAGAGAGAGGTTTCGCGACAGAGAGATGAGAGAGAGAGAGAGTAGGAGAGAGAGAGAAGGAGAGAGAGAGAGAGAGAGACGTACGGGGTGTGGTGTGGGGGGGGTGGGGTGGGACGCTAGCGATTTAGGAGAGAGTACGGGTGTAGTTAGTGTCAGCGCTTCTTAGCCTAATGATTCAATGTTGACACAGGCATAGTGACGGGGAGACCTTGATCAACATGATTACAGCCCAGTTAGTTCCAAAGAGGCTTAGTGCATGCACAGATGAGTGCAGGCCGCGCTACACACACACACACACACACCACACACACACACACACACACACACACACACACACACACACGCCGCACGCACCCACAACAGGGATACACACACACACACCACACACACACAACACACACACACGCACGCACGCACGCACCCACACACACACACACACACACACACACACACACACAGACGCACACCACACAATCGCACAAACACACAACACGGCACACCACACACACACACACACACACACACACACACACACACACACACACACACACCACACACACACACATACACACACACACAGACGCACACATCGCACACACACACACACACACACACACACACACACACAACACACACACACACCACACACACACAACACACTTGCAAGCATACTCGCACTCAGGCAAGCACGTTCCACATTTCCATTAACTTCCATTGCAGCATCGAAGGCTGTAACAACACCAAGCATTCAACGTGCCTAAAGTGTCTTTGATCGCTCTGCAAGAAAAGTGATCATCCAGCCTCCAAGCGATAGTTTATACTACAACCTGCTAGTCAAAGATCGTTTGAATTTCCATATATGTACACACACACACACACACACACACACACACACACACACACACACACCACACACACACACGCACAATAAAACTAATAAATTCCAGTACCGAGCACCATTCCAGCAACTTACAGAGCAGCTAGGTGTTGCAATGACTGCAAGAAATATTCAATGATAAAACAAAGCTTGCTCTTATGTCTTAGATGGAAGAAATACGGGTAGATAAGCATTCATATCTGCAGTGGCAGTTAATTCTGCCTAATAACAGTATGGCTTGAGTGGGTGAATGGGGAATAATAAATGGCTTCTCAAAATGAGCCTTTAGTAAGTTTATAGTCTCTCCAAGGGGGAGACAATCACCAATTGTGGAGGAAACTCACTAACATATAAAACTCCTGGTCAGATACCGATATTTCGAAACCCGATTGTTTCTCCTCAGTGACCGCGGAAAGACTATAAGCTTGCTAAAGGCTCATTTGAGAAGCAAAAACACAAAACAAACAAACAAAAACAAACAAAACAAACAAAACAAAAACAACCACAACAACCAAAACAACCAACCAACCAACCCAACCAACACCAACCAGCCAACCAACCACAGCCAACCAACCAGCCAACCAACCAATCAACCCACCCATATATACGCAAGAATGAATAAGGAAATACAGAAAGAAACTAAGAAAGAAAAGGAAAGATAAAGAACAAACCAAAGCATTGATCAAAGAAAACAGACAAGCGAAAGAATGAAAGACGGAAAGCATAACAAACTGACAACAACACACACACACACACACACACACACACACACACACACACACACACACACACACACACATACACACCAAACGGACACACGGGAAAAAAAAAACGAAGCTAAGAAATAGAGGACGAAAGAAAAAAAGAACCAAAATACAAAACAACAAAAGAAGAAAACTAACGAAAGGAAGAAAGAATGAAGGAAAGAGAGAAAAAAGAAAACAGTGGAAGAAAAAAAAAATGACTGAAAGAAATTGAAAAGACACAATGAAAGACAGAATGACAGAAAAAGGGAAGACAGAAAAGAAACAAAGACCGAAACAAAAACGAAGCGAAACAAAACAAACCAACAACAGAAAAACCAAGAAGGATTAAAAGATTAAACCAAACAAAACGAACAGACAAACAAATAGACGAACGAACGAACAAACAACAAATAAGACAAAATAAAATAATGATATAAAGCGCAAAAGAATAAGATAAAAAAAAGAGAAAACAATTAGAAAAAGAGGAAAGGCAAATACGTAGTGAAAATTTCTGAATGAAAAAAGAATGAGCAAATGAATAACTAGCTAAGAAAAAAAAAATGTCAACTAATAAATAAACTGACAAAAGCAAAAAAGAAAGAGCAAAAAAAAAAGAAGAAAAAGATCCAGAGAAATATGAATCAAAAACGAAGGAAAGTCGAAGAGATTAAAAAAGAAAAAAACAAGCACGAAAAGAATTGATATGTGTAAGAAAAAAAAACCACCGCCCGTGAAAATGACAGAAAGAAAGAAAGAAGAAAAGCAAGAAAGGAAAAAAAAGTGCAAGTGCAGCAAGAGGAGAAAGAAACGGAGGACGAAGAGGATAAGCGATTTAGAAAGAAAAGAAAGTGCGAGCAGGTGAAGAAAAGAAAGACCAGAAAGTAAGAAAGAAGAGAAAGAAAGAAAAGAAGAAAAAGAAGAGAAAGAAAGAACAGAAAGAAGAAGAAAGGAAGAGCAAAGAAGAGGAAAAGGAGAAAACGCGAGAAGAAGGAAAGAAAAAAGAAAGGAAGGAAAAAAAGAAAAAAAAAAAAAAGAAAAAGAAAGAAGAGAAGTGCAGAGAGCAAGGGGGTGAGGAAAAGAAGAGCGCATTAGACGTTAAAAGAAAGGGAAAGAAAGAAAGGAAAAAAGAACAAAAAGAAAAGAAAAAGAAAAAAAAAAAAAAGAGAAGAAAGAAAGACAGAACTAAAGAGAAAAAAACAAAAAAGAAAAAAAAAAAGAAAAAAAAGAAAAGAGGAAGAAAAAAAAAAAAAAAAAAAGAAAAGAAAGAAAGAAAAAGAAAGAGAAAAGAAAGAAGAAAAAGAATAAGGGAAGGAAAAAAGGAAAGAAAGAAAAGAAAAAAGCAAAGAAATAAAGAAAGAAATGAAGGAAACAAGAAAGAAAAGAACAAAAAAAACAAAAAAAAAAAAAAGGGAAAGAAAAGAATAGAATTGAAAGAAGAAAAAAGAAAAAAGAAGGGAAAAAAGAATAAAGAAAAAAGATAAGAAAAAATGGGAAACAAGGAAGGGGAACATAATGGAAAGAAAGAAGACTGACATAAAGAACAACGAACTAAGAAACCAAGAAGAAAGGAAGAAAGAAAGAAAAAAAAAAAAAAAAAAGAAAGAAGAAAAAAAGAAGAAAGAAGAGAATGAGGAAAGGGAAGAATCCTGAAAGAAAGAAAGAGGAAAGAGGGACGGCAGAAAAAAATGATTTAGGGAAAGAAGAAGAACCAGCCGCCGTGGCGAAGTGGTTAGCGCCTCGGACTCCCGGTTGGGGGGGGGGGGGGGGGGGGGGGGGGGGTCATTGGTTCGATTGCCATGAGAACTATTTATTTGTGGTTTTACTGCTCCTGCCGGTTCTTACCCGGACTTGATTTTGCTCTGGGCTCATGGAGGAAGACTGGGATCACACAATCGAGTTTCACCCGCTTAATGTGTCTCTGACTGCGTTGTTCAAATTTCCTGACCAACACTGCAGGTGCCTGTAACTTTCGGGGTTGGTTGACGCCAGGGTACATGATAAAAGTAAGCGTAGAGCACAGCCCTTTCATGCAGTCTCAGAACATCCTCATCATCCTCATCCTCATCGATCAGCATTAAAAAAAAAAAAAAGTCTCAAACTTAGTGGCCCTTCATGCCCTACTTTTATGGTCACTTCAGTTCTGATGACCTCTTCCCTTCCACGACCTTGGTTTGATTCTGTTGGGATCACAGACATCGACGAATGCACGGAGACTATCGTTGGACGCACGTGATGGCGCCCTCCGGAGGGACAGCTCACTCACGCCGGCTCCACGACGAAGCAATAATATGTGGTCAGTCGGAGGCTTAGCAGATGGCGTCCCACGTATGTTGGACCAAAGCAGACACCACTGAACATCACCAAAGTGACTCGGCAGCAGTGCAGTGTCTCCTCTGGTGGGTTGCCTCATGACGACTTGATCCTGACTGCTCCCTGTGGAATGCCGATGCCGGGGGTTTGGCGGGCCGGGTCGGGCTGTGGCTGTGGCTGTGCACGAGGGGTCGGAATGAACGGCGTGGGTGCAAATGCCACTGAGGTGGCGCAGAGATTGGACAGGGGAGACAGAGAGAGAGAGAGAGAGAGAGAGAGAGAGAGAGAGAGAGAGAGAGAGAGAGAGAGAGGAGTGAGAGAGAGAGAGAGAGAGAGAGAGAGAGAGAGGAAAGAACGATGAAGAAAGGACAAGAGAACAACACTAGGAAAGGTGACAGAAGTGCGAAGGAAAGAATTAAGAACAAAAGAAACGAAAGAGAGAAAAGAAGGGAACGAACAAAGGAAGGGACGAAGGAAAAAAAAAACACAAAAAGACGAAGACATGAAAAGAGACAGAGAGACAGAGGAGGAAGAAAGAAGGAAAGAAAGAAGGAAAGAAAGAAAGAAAGAAGGCAGGAAGGAAGGAAGGAAGGAAGGAAAAGAAAGAAAGAAAATAACGAAGGCAAGGAAAAAAAAGACAGAGAAGCAGAAATAAAGAGAGAGAAAGAAGGAAGGAAAGAAATGAAAAATGAGCGTACGAAATAAATGAGAGAAAAAACAAACAACAACAACGGACAGAAAACGACGTCCATTTCTGCAAAGCAAAGAGAGAAGCAGAAATAAAGAGAGAAAGAAGGAAGGAAAGAAAGAAAGAAAGAAAAATTAGCGTAAGAGAGAAAACAAACAAAACATACAACAACGGACAGAAAACGACGTCCATTTCTGCAAAACAAAGAACAACATCAATGTCAGAACTGACGACAAGTAGTAATAAAACCTACCTTAGCCTCCGCCATTGAGTTCAAAAATAAGGCTGGACACAATAAGCACCATAATCTGGATTAATCCCTTAGGTGGACCTCACACATTCATACTCTATCCGAAAAAAGCGGTCCCGTATTAGCCTATGGCTCCAATGTAGGCATGGGTCTCGCCATGTGAAATGATGTAAAATATCCTCAACATGATTTTTCACCCTGATTTTTTTTTAAGCGAATTTACGGCCAGATTAATCGTTGCTGTGTTGTTCGATCATCATCATCATTATCATCATCATCATCATCATCATTATCATCGTCATAATCATCATCGTCACCGTCATCATCATCATCATCATCATCATCATCATCATCGTCATCATCATCCTTCTCAACGTCTACGTCTTTCGACTTTCCTACACAGCCGCACTAATCCCCCCCCCCCCCCCCCCCCCCCCCCCCCCCCCACCCCCCCCCTCCCCCCCCCCCCCCCCTCCCCCCCCCCCCCCCCCCCCCCCCCCCCCCCCCCCCCCCCCCCCCCCCCCCCCCCCCCCCCCCCCCCCCCACACACACACACATTCCCTCCTCAATCCAGAACAGACACCACTGAGCAAGTGAGCAGGGACAGTAGTGAACAGGGCAGAGCCTGCTGCAGCGGATACCCTTCACTGGGCCGTTGGTGAAGGGACGGGCAGGCCATTGTCAACAGGCGACGGGGAAATGTTCTACCAGTCAATGAAGTTCGCAATGTGTATCCACTTTGCTTGCTGTGAGGAGTCGCCGAATAATCGCAAATTCAAAAGAATCTTTTACTGACCATTTGAAAGACTTCAATCATTCTGTTGGTGTCAGTATAATGTTAGCTGTCTCTGTTAAATGTCTACATTCATACTTCAATCATTCTGATGGTGTCAGTATAATGTCAGCTGTCTCT
>JADBJO010000473.1:630000-652500 GCA_016801955.1 Conus betulinus | reverse complement strand
AAATGTTAAAACATATACCACAAAATTTTGTTTTACTTTACATGAAATTATCAATAAATGTTGGATTGAAGGGGACATACCTTCCATATGGAGAGACTCAATTATTGTTCCCATTTTAAAGAATGGAAAATCAATGACACACACAAAATAGCTATCGACCTATAGTAGCTCTTACATCTCATGTCTGTAAACTAATGGAGATAATTGTTCTAAACAGATTGACATACTATTGTGTGAAAAAAATGGCATTATCCCTGCACCAAGCTGGTTTTTAGAAAGGGCAGGTCTACTATTGATCATCTTGTAAAGCTAACTACGCAAATTAAACACCAGTTTGCTAGAAGACAAAACGTTCTCGCCACATTTTTTTCGATATCAGCAAGGCATTTGATCAAGTTTTGGCATGATAGGCTTTTATATAAATTAAAAACTATAGGTCTCTCTGGTCATATTTATAAATTTGTTAAAAAAACATTCCTGACCAACAGAAGTATTCAGACAAGAATTGGTAATACTACTTATTCATCCAAAAGATTACTAGATATGGGTATCCCCCAAGGCTCAGTGATCGCCCCTCTTCTCTTCTCTTTAATATTTTAACTAATGATTTACCTAAATGCATTTAAAAAAACTTAGCTTAATTCAATATGCGGACGACATCTGCCTATGGTTGAATGCCACATTAAAAAAACACACATCAAAAAGATCTGTTAATTACATAAGAAAGAATATATCAAAGAGAGTTAGACAACATTGCGAACTTCATGTCTGATAATGGCTTATGCCTGTCGGCTGAAAAATCCCGTATGATATTTTTGATGCAGGAGGGTCTGCTCACAATACTCCTAACTTCAAAGTACATAATACTACATTGAGCTACACTTCTGAGATTAAATTCCTTGGTGTGCATCTTATGTCAAATCTTTCTTGGAATTTTCACTTGGAACATATAATAAATCAAGCGAGAAAAAAAATCTTAATCTGCTCAAAGTTATAAGCAAACAAAGTTGGGGCCAGGAAACAAAAAAGTTAATACATCTTTCTTCTTTCTTGCTTTAGTTAGATCCAAATTGTCATATGCACAAGAGGTCTTTTTTAGTGCTCCTAAGTACTTATTAAAAAAGCTTCAGTGTATAGACTCTAAGGCATTCAGATTAGCGCTTAGTGTTCCATTTCATGCTTCAGCTTTAGGAACATACCATGAAGCTGGTGTCTCTTACCTCTCTTGACCATCGCGAACTAGCCTGCGCTAAGTACATTCTTCGCTGCTCTCAACTATTCAAAGTGCTAACCAAACGGAACTGGATATGAGGTCTGATGTAGACTTTCCCTAAACGTGCGAAAAACATTCGAGCCACTAAAACGATACTCACATATTCTCTTCTCACTTGTTGACAAATTCAGGTATCAATCATAAAAAGCTTGCTGTGCGTTTTCCCCCGTAAGTCCCGTACCAAACTGGAGCTCTTCAAACCAAAATTTGATTATAACTATACTACTATATCTAAAAAAACTGATAACATTAATATTCTAGCTTGCGAAGCAAAATCACATATCAATGATTGTTATCGTCACTTCGTAAAAGTCTATACTGTCTGATGGGGGGTCTCTATTAAACAATAATGCTGGTTGTGGCTTTGTCATTCCATTTTTAAAAATTGAAAAGTCCTTTTCATCTTGGGGCAAATCTGTCTATCTTTACAGCCGAACTAATAGCAATATTAATGGCCGTAAAGTACATAAATGATTTATCATTTGACTTTTATGGTATTCTCTTCTGTGTAGATTCCAAGTCAGTTCTTCAAGCTTTAGAATCTACAAATTCAAAAAATCGTGCTGAAATCATATCTGAAATTAAAGTACTTATTCACAACCTCATGTCAAGAGGTATAACAGTTAATTTTTGTTGGTTCCTTCCCATTGCTCCATATCCGGAAATGAATGGGCTGACAGGATTGCTCGAGCAGGTGCAAACAATTCTGACAATACAGCTACTATTCATATTCCCTTGAGCTTACACGAAGGATATTCTCTTTTACAAAGAGCCTCTTTTGAAAAATTTGAGGAATACTACAAAGAAAGTGTTCTTCCCCCGAATACACAAACCCGACTCTCTTCTATACTTTGTTGTACGAACTCTCGAGCAAGTAATCTTTTAAAAAGGGCTTCCTCAGTAAATCCAGTAAACCGTAATACAAATATAGGATTATATCCAAGACACAGTAAACAACTCCTCTCCTTATTATTTCGGTTTGAAAAATAAATGCATTCACAAAATATGTCAAGAATATTCGATGTGCTTGCGGCGCCCTTGATAATTGTACAACAACACACGTTTCTATACTTTTGCCCCTACTTTGATTCCGATTTGTCAGAATTTAGAAAGGATGCTTCAAAGTGCATATTCCAGGATACCATGTCTCTTTTAAAATTTTGTACGAATTCTTATGTTAAGCCCAGTTGGCACAATCCTGTAATTGCTGTTTCATGATCTTATTTTGTACAGTTGTTTTTTTTTACTTTTGATGTCTTTTTTTTTTTTTTTTTTTTTTTTTTTTTTTTTTTTTTTTTTTTTTTTTTTTTTCTTACTTAGAGTTTCTCCTCATCTTACAGTTTCACACACACACACACACACACACACACACACACACACACACACACACGCGCGCGCGCGCGCGCGCGCGCACGACGCACGAACACACACAGACACACACACAACACACACAGAGGCACGCACACACACACACACACACGCACGCACACACACACACACACACACACACACACACACACACACACACACACACCTTGTCTAATATCAACACACACACACACACACACACACACACACACACACACACACACACACACACACACACATGATGTCTCACTCTTGTAAACACACACACACACCACACATGATGTCTCCTCGTAAAAAAAAGTGGTCACTGTCGCTAAAATATCGTACCTAAGATACGGCAGCCCCCCCCCCCCCCCCCCCCCCTTGTCCCCCCCCACCCACACACACACACACACACACACACACACACACACACACACACACATTTTCAACAATTCATTCAAGGCTGAATGACGAACAGTGTAGAACACGCTTCATCTCCTGGTACAAATCAAACGGGCAACGACACGCTTTGCACGCACATCAATGCAAAGCAGTACGCTGTTCGCGCAGTGAAATTTCGCTCACAAGTGTACAGACACCTAGCCACCAATAATGACACAAATTCACAAAGATGCACAGACACAGACACACACACACACACCCAGACCACACACACCTCTATCTATGTATCTATAAATATCATATATATCTATATATGTATGTATGTAAAAAATACAGTTAAAAAGCCTAATAATTCGCCTAATAAAAATTCAAAGGTGCTCAACCCTTTGAGAGCAACATCTGTTTAAAATAAGGTATTAAAAGGAAGTTTTAAAACTACAATATTGTTTCGAGCGCTTGCTCTCTTCAGGATGGTTTAGTGTCACTCACTGCCGGTGTTACATAGCCTGATGTGCGAGTTGTCACATTTAGTCAGTTACTAACCAACAATAGTTTTAAAAAAGTGCTCAACCGAGTTGGGAGCGGCATCTTTTAAAACTTTGATTAAAATGTAATGGTTAAAACCTACAGCGCTGTTTCTTGCTGGTGCAGTCGCAGGGTATGGGGGGGGGTATGGGGGGGGTCGGTGTTGTCAGTGTTTTTATACGTGTTCGCTGTCTGCCATCACGTGCGGTCAGTGTTTTTCATGGTTTTTTTTTTTTTTTTTAATTTCTGCTCGCTGATAGGAACTTGTTATCAGCGAGCAGAAATTAAAAAAAACAACATGAAAAACACTGACCGCACGTGATGGCAGACAGCGAACACGTATAAAAACACTGACAACACCGACCCCCCCATACCCTGATGACTGCACCAGCAAGAAACAGCGCTGTAGGTTTTAACCATTACATTTTAATCAAAGTTTTAACATATATATATATATATATATATATGTGTGTGTGTGTGTGTGTGTGTGTGTCCATGTGTGTGTGTATGAGAGAGAGAGAGAGAGAGAGAGAGAGAGAGAGAGAGAGAGAGAGAGAGAGAGAGAGAGAGAGAGAGAGAGAGAGTTACGTACACACAAATTTCCCCAGCAACAAAAATGACTCTGTGTGCGTAGATTATTTCGGCATCTGTAATATCCATGTCCAGCCACTGTCTTTTCCATTGCACCTGTGTCCTCTGTCTGTCTGTCTGTCTGTCTGTCTGTCTGTCTCTCTCTCTCTCTCTCTGTCTCTCTCTTTGTTATCGGTGACCTGAACTGTTGCGTGCTCTCATCGTTGAAGGTAGATTAGAAAGGTAGGGGGTGGTGTGGGGCGGAGATGGAGATAGGGTTGGGGTAGGGTGGGTGACGGTGGTGGAGGTGGAGCACATAGATAATGCTCCTACTCACCTCTTGATATTGTTTGTGAGGTATTTTGTGTGTGTGTGTGTGTGTGTGTGTGTGTGTGTGTGTGTGTGTGTGTGTGTGTGAGTGTGAAGAACCAAAGGCTTGTTTTTTTGTTGCAATGTACTTTGTGTGGTTACATAAAAAGAGGAAGTGAAGCGGTTAGTTACCGCCAAGGACACAGATAAACAGAGCACAGGACAAGACACAATGCATTTCGACCTCTTCGGTCTTCTTCAGGCGGAAACAAGTAACATGTAGAACAATGAAAACGACGAAGAACGAGAAACCACTTATCTTCTCATTTTCGGCGCAAAATCAAAATGGCTGTTGGCTGTTGAAACGAACTTTTGTGTGGTGTGTTGGATGGAGGAGGAGTGGGAAATGCGCTTCCCCTCTGCCCTCCCTCTCACCCCCCTTACTCCCTGTAATAATTGTCGTCATGGGATTGGGTTGGGTGCGGTGTAAAGTCGAAATTCATATTTTCATGGGTGACTAGGCGGTAAAACGGCGTAACGTTCAAGTAGGCTTACGCACTTCCCCCTCCCTGCATTATCTAGACCCCATCACTCAGTACTGTACTGAACCTTTGGCTGAATTTGTTATCGAATAGCTTTAGATATAAATCAAGGGAATTGCATTTCAGTTCGTACAGTTTCTGTAAAATACACATCAAAACATTTTTACGTCTGCTCACCAAATCCTGACGCGCAACGGGAAAACCCAGTCTTGTGGACAAACAAATCCTAGTTATTCATATACATTCAGAACAGAAATCTATCACTTTTCTTGTACAAAGCGCTTCAGTTGCGTGGGATGTCTGTCTCGTAAAATACTATTCTGACTGTATAACTGGTAAAAGAAACTTTGACTGAAATGATTCTTCAATTAGTATTCATTAAGGGGCAATGGCTTAGATATGAGTGAAACATCTGAGTCTGAATCTGACTCTCTCTCTCTCTCTCTCTCTCTCTCTCTCTCTCTCTCTCTCTCTCTCTCTCTCTCTCTCTCTCTCTCTCTCTCTCAAGCAAGCAAGCAAGCAAGGAAACAAGCAAGCATGGGTACAACCATGCCAATAACTTTATCAAGCATTGTCATGCTTGTTGTTGTTGTTGTTTTTGTTGTGTTTTTTGTTTCAACATTCCATTGCCGGGAAAATGTGTATACGTGTGTGCTCGTATAGTCGTTTTTCTGATTGTCACGTACAGTTCAAAATGCACTGAAAAAACTGATTCCTCAATGAATATTAGGTTGTTCATGAAATATACAGACACACTGCAGTGTAAATGTTACATGATTATACAGACAC
This sequence comes from Conus betulinus, assembly GCA_016801955.1. Classification (NCBI taxonomy): domain Eukaryota; kingdom Metazoa; phylum Mollusca; class Gastropoda; order Neogastropoda; family Conidae; genus Conus; species Conus betulinus. Next base: position 646,740 of record JADBJO010000473.1, on the reverse strand, counting down.
ACTTGTGTGTGCTGAAATCTCTCTCTTTGTCCTCTCTCTTGTGTGCTCTCCTCTCTCTCTCTCTCTCTCTCTCTCTCTCTCTCTCTCATCTCTCTCTCTCTCTCTCTCTCTCACACACAAACTTCAAATTCTAATGGTGCATGGGGTTTTCTCTTCCCATTAAGCTCTTGCCCAGAGCAGAGCACGTGTTTTGGAGATGTATGCATGGTAATACATTCTGAAAACAGCACGAGCACGATTTCATTCAATGGAAAGCGTTTACGATGTAACTTCTTTCTCTTCAAACAAAAAATGAATCCGTTCAGAAATGATGCTCTTTAAAATAACTGATAAAATTCTAGATTTAATTCTTCCACGAGGAAAATTCTTTTTAATTAACAAATGCAAATAAGAGAGAGAGAGAGAGAAAAAAAAACCGCCTATGTTCAATGTCTTCAGGAGGATATCGAAAATCAGGTATGATTAAGAGGGTAGGTGCCCTCAACACATCTTTTTGGCTCGGACCTCTCCTAGATAGGAGGTACACTCTGGCCCAGGTGTATCAATCGGCTTCCCCTGCATGGGGCTGGGTCAAGACAGGCAGTTCCCTGGCTGGCAAAGGTAATCCATGCAGTGCTCAGCTCTCTGGCCCCGGGAGTTGAGCATGATCAGGGGATTAGGGTTGGTGGGCTCCTGTTTGTCGTATGTCTCTCCCGTTGCCCAGAAGGGGTCAAGACAGTGACCTCTTGACCCTGGCCCCTTGCTGGACTCCATGGTGGGTGGGTAAGGGAGAGGTGCAATTAAAAACAACAACAAAAATGGCTTCCTCACCTAAAATCCCCCCCCCCCCCCCCTCCCTAAAAACGAAAAATGAATTCTAATTTGAAGAGAATGCTGCAGGAGTCTGACGTGGACACTGATTCTAAAACAGAAACAAGAAGAATGACTGGATTTTTGACTTCATGGCTGATAGTCGAGAGTGCAGAACAGGACAAACCAATTTCCGCGCCAAACCTATTCGCCATTCAGTTGGGCTTCTAAGGAATTGCAGGAGACCCACAGTCAATAAAGAGACTAAGGAGTGATACTTTTCCTCTTCCAGTGCAAATCTGAAAGGCAGTCGGAGCAGCTGCTGAGAGCCACACAACTGGTAGACAGAGAGAGATCCGGGTGACTTCCCATAAACAGTTGAATTCTTCCAAGGAAGTCATTCTATGCCCTGATCTGAGAGGGTGTTCGGAGACTGAGATTAAAACTGAACTCGTTTCACAAGGTGTCATTGACGCGCATAGGATGACAGTTCGCGAAGGTACAGAAAGAGTGCCCTCAACACCTCTTTTCAGACATTCTGTACCCTTCGTCGCATCAAGCCATCAAAGTGGGTTATTTGAATGTGCGCATTCAACTTTACATTCCGTCTCCGATGCGTTGCTTTAAGTGCCAGATCGCTGTTCTGGGGAGGTGTGTGGTGTTTGCTACAAAGCAACGCATGACTCATCATGTAAAGATCCGGCCCATTGTGTAAACTGTGATGGCGACCACCCCCTCCTCTTCACGGAAATACCCAGTTTGGATTCTGGAAGCAAACATCCAAAAAGTGAAAACGGAAAAAATAAAATTTCATTTTTCGAGGCACACAATTACTTAGACTTTTGAAACATCTCCCAGAGAGCTGTCTCTAGACCCTTCTAAAAGTCTACAACCATTTTTGGACCACAGGGTGCTCTCCCCCTCCTGGAAAGCTCTGGCCATTCCATCCCTAGGCCTGGAAAAGACCTTACCAACCCTTCAAACTGTCGTCCAATAGCTCTGACCAGCTACCTCTGCAAGTTAATGGAAAAGATGGTCAATTCCCCGTTTGATGTGGAAGCTGGAAACCGATGGCCTTTTAGCCAGTGAACAGTGCTGGCTCACTTGACCGTTGACCAATAAGTCCGTCTGGAACCCCCCCCCCCCCCCCCCCCCCCCCCCCCCCCCCCCCCCCCCCGCCAACCGATACAATACCACTTGGAAATATAGAATTCTTATGGATCTGTATTAACTTGGTTTTTATGGTCATCTGCCTTTATTTTATCAAAACATTCTGGCTGATCAGCAGTTCCAAGTCCATATTGTACCCACGCTGTCTGACATCATGGGCAGGAGCTGGGGTTTACCTCAAGGGAGCATTCTTTTTCCTGCTCTCTTTAGTATACAATTTAACGACATTGTCAGTTCAGTAAACCAGGGCTCCGAGTCCTTTCTGTTTGTTGATGGCTTCGCACTTTACGCAGTTGGAGCCTCTTATGCCAGCGTACAGCATCGACTGCTACTTTGTGTAAATAAGATTCGACAGTGAGCAGACGGAAACGGGTTTATCTTTTCAAGCACCAAAATACCGTGTATCTATTTCACAATTTTCGCCCGTTCTTTGCCGATCCTGAAATTTGTCAGGACAAATCCACCATTTCAGCTTTGAAAGAAGCCAAATTTCTGGGTGTTTTATTTATTTATTTATTTATTTTTTTAATAAAAAACTGAACTTTAAAAGTCACATCAAACACTTAAAAACTGCTCCTCAGAAAGCATTGAATATTCTAAGCTAAGAGTTGAAGCACACACGGATTGGGACGCTGCGAAGAAAACTGTTCTCCATCTTAACAGGGCTCTGATCCACTCCAAACTGGACTACGGGTGTGTAGTCTATAGCTCGGCCAAACCATCCCTACCTGAAAAGTCTTGAAACCATCCACCATCAAGGGCTTCGTCTCTGTTTGGGTGCATTCCGCACCACCCCTAATAACAGACTGTATGTATGGTGAGGCAGGAGAACCATCCCTCTCAAATCGTCAGCTAAAACTTACATTGAACCGCTGTTTGAATCTGTCCTCTGAACCCCAGAACCCTGCATATAACTGTGTTTTTTACCCATAGTGTCAAAAGAAGTACGATGACAACCTTAGTTCCATTCCATCCCTTGAATTTGTATATTCCTCTCCATTTGAACAATGCAGATACAGACCCTGGAGTGGTGTGTGATTTATCAAAGCTTCCTGATGACCCACCATGGACTTTTTTACCCAGAGATTCGGTTTGATTTAGCCTCGTACCGAAACATTCCACTAGCCTCTTGGCGTCAAGTCCTTTTTTTGCCGAACTGTGTTCCAAGTTTCCATCCTTCAGAAGAATGTTCACCGACGGTTCCAAATCTGAGGAGGGGGTTGTCTCTGCTGTGCATTGTGCAACAGGTCCTCCTCAGAGAATTTTCTATAAACACATTCCAGTTGACAGCCCCAACTACACTTCTGATTTGACAGCCGTGGTCCTGGCTCTTGAAATGATTTCTAAATCCAAACATAAAGATTTCCTCATTTTGTCGGACTCCCTTTCTGCTTTGGAGGCCGTTAACGGCCGTAACCTCAAGCACCCTCAACTGCTGATCTGTTCGATCTGTTCACCTCTCTTAAATCAGATGGATATAACATAGTTTTTTGCCTGGGTTCCCAGCCATGTCGACATTCGAGGCAACGAAATGGTTGATGAACTTACTAAGAGTGCCACAAAGAAAAAGTTAAGCAGACTGTCTATCCCTCACACTGATCTGAAACCCCAAACCCAGGCTTACATCAAAGAACTCTGGGCAAGAGGAATGGACATCTTGCAAACGGATAACAAACTAAAATCCGTCTAAACCTGAAAGAGTTTTTACCATGTTCCCGAGGCGGCCGTAAAGAAAATAGTTTTGTGCCGTTTGCATACAGGTCACTCGTTTTACACTCGTTTTACACCCATTCTTAACCTTTAAAGGGTGAAGAAGCTCCGTGGTGCATTCCATGTCATGTACCACTCATAGTAACATATTCTTTTAGACATGCATGGGACATGGGCATGTTGGGACATGCATGATGTGAGACATAAACACTTTACAGCAGACTCCATGAAAACCTTGTTCAGAGAGTCTCAGCTGATGTGATCTTTGAATTTCTGAAGGAGATTAACTTTTTTTCATCTGATCTAAGATTTTACGGAGGTAAGATTTTTAACGAATTTTCGGTTGTGTTTTTTGAAAGGTGTGGTTTATAGGATTGTGTGGATGAGTTTTTTTTTTTAAATTTTTTTTTTTTTTTTTAAAAAAAAATAACGATTTGTGAGTTCTCTTCAACGCGGTGACAGCCCTGAAATGGCCCTTTGTGGTCGGCTAGGCTATAAACGACATTACCATACATTTCCTTGCCTTCATCTGGAAGGTTTTGCACGTTTTTTTTGTTTGCTTTTGGTTTGTTGTTTGTCAATAAGACAACGCAAAACGTATGTAACTGCTTTTAAGCAAACTTGGTGTACAGTTGCTATGTGTGGCCAAAGTATGCTTCCGTTAAATTTTGGATGGTGATCCAGGCCAAGGTCCCGGGTGCTACGCTGCTGGGGCTGGAACTGGCAATCCTCAGACACAGAGCTGCAGACGTTCTAAGCGCTCAGCCAACCTCATAAATCCACTTTTCAGTTTCAGTTTCATCAAGGAGCTGTCATTGCATTGTGGAGTGGCCATATAAGCTACACCACATCCGCTAAGTTTCGGCACCACACAGCACATGTTTGAAAGCTGATGAACAAATGAATGAATGACTAAGATGAGAGAACTTGAGAAGAGGGTCTCATGGCTACGATGTAACAGATGTCTGACCTAGGCAATACCCTCACGCGCCAGTCAGACCTTGAGTCAGTCAGACAAGTCAACTAGTCTGTCGTAATATCTGTTCACTCCTCTTGTTATCAGTATAAAACAATTGTTTTTGTTCTTGTTTTATTTTGGCCTGGTTTGACTGCGAAAAGATAAAAACGTCAGTGATAATTGGTTAGGACACACGGACGGGATTGTGTCGGAGTTCCTATAAAAAGTCCCTGATCGCACTGCGATATTACATCGCCTTGGGGTTCTCGTTTCACGGGTGTCTCACGAGATTTTTCGAGGCTGAAGGTGAGATATTTTCTTCAAGTGAAATGGATTTCTACTGATTCGTTTTCATTAGAGAAACGCAACAAAATTTATTACTAGTTTGTTAGTTTGCAACTGGAGGGGGGAACAGACAATATTAAATAAGACAGAATAAAACAACTCACGAAACATACTTTGACATTGTTACGTCGTACGGAATAACTCTAGGGAGAATTAAAGACCTTCTCTGTTCAGTTATCGGTGAAACGTTTTCTCTTGTGTGTGTGTTGCCAGATTTGTTTGATTTTATGTCATATCGTGTCACTTCCTGCTTCACACTGTCACGGTGTAAGCGCTGAATGAAACGCGAATGTCCTAAAAATTGCCTTCTCGTCTCTCTCTCTCTCTCTCTTTTTGAAATCCAGATTCTTAATTCATTCCAGCTAAAGTGTGTTTCTGAGTTCTGAGTCTCTACCTCCTCCTCCTCCCGTATTCCCATCTGTCTTTTTTGTTTTTTCCTATGCGCTCTCTCTTTCTCTCTTTTGACTCTCTCTTTGTCTCTCTCTCTCTCTCTCTCTCTCTCTTTGACTCTCTCTCTCTCTCTCTCTCTCTCTCTCTCTCTCTCTCTCTCTCTCTCTCTCTCTCTCTCTCTCTCCATCCATATTGCCTGTAAGTTCTTGGGAATTGGCAAAAAGACGCCATAATACTCTTGTTATGGTGAGCTAGGCAGATACCCTCTATATATTGATAGTACTTTAGGGGCAGTGAAATACTGGTTCAAGATAAACAAAAAAAAAAACAACAACAAAAAAAATGACGCCAAACCGAATACCGAAACAAGATACGAAAAAGAACTGAAAGAAGTTTAGTAAATCCCCCAACTGAGCTTTAGACATAAAACATTGTTTTGATTCCTTCGGATTGTCAGAAGTGTGGATAAATGGAGGAGAGGGAGATGAAAAGGCATTCTGATCAGTGTTTAGACAGAGAGAATGGCAGACTGTTTCAAACAGGACTGGCACAGTACATCAGAAGGTAGTGATCGTTATGCTGTCTACTGATCCTTTAAATCACTGCATCAACCTGAGAAATACTTATATGATATCACAATTACAAAATTCAGAAGGGCATTAACAAAAGTCAGATTAGATGTAAATGAGCTTCGAACAAATAAAAAGTATACCGATACTACAGCAATAACCACCTGCCCTTTTTGCAGTGAAGAAGAAACCGAAATGAATTTTCTTCTAAAATGTACACGCTACAAAAAAATTACGAGAAAAAAATGTATTCATAAACACTATAAAGATAGCTTTCCTGTCCATTTGAAGACAGTATTGCAAAACGAAAATGCTGTCATAATGAGAAATGTTGCTATGTTTGTACATGACGCTTTACGCTTTAGAGAGGAACACTTGTAATCAAATGTTATCAACAAAAGTTTGTTACTTTTGTTATCGCCAAAGGAGCATCCTCCTTTTTCATTTTTTTTTTTTTAATATTAATCATTCATTTTCAATAGCATAAACAATTTCATGTTACGTGTCTCATGCGGATAGGCTCACATTAAAGTCACGAGTTCACGAGTTTACGAGTTCTCTGCCTTGAAAATGAACTGAACAACTATATAAGTTTATTCAATAAAATGTCAATCTCTCTCTCTCTCTCTCTCTCTCTCTCTCTCTCTCTCTCTCTCTCTCTCTCATTGGCTGTCTTTATCGACTCTGTCTTTCTCACTCCCCTTTGTTTCTCTTTCTCTCGCTGCTCTCTCTGTAACAGGTTTCTGAAAATGTTTGCTTTGAACGATCTATCTAAACTGAGAGAGATCCGGACTACCTGTCTATACTAATCAAATTTGCAATAAGAAAAAAAAAAAAAGCTCATCTCAGAAAAGAATTATCAGAATTGTGTGTTGGCAAAAAAAAAAATACTTGAGGACTGAAATATAACCGAAAAGAAACAAAATTCGAAACTAATACCCTTGATTTTTAATGTACAGAGAGAAAGAAACAAAAGATCGAAACTAATACTCTTGATTTTTTTTCATGTACAGAGAGCTAGCAGCATATACAGACTAGCCAGATTGGATAATTCTGGAAGAAGCATTATTATTCTGCATAGAAACGTATGCAGTAACTTCAACACCAACGTATCAAATCTAACACATCGCAGATAACACCCTACTACAGTAATAGTTTTAACCCACACCAAAACTAAGAGATAACCTGACAAGATTTTTACGAAAGAGGTTAGTTCAGCGGTGGTAAGCAGCGCATGCTGCGCACTTGACCTGCAAGTCCTTCAAAGGAAGATAAGTGGGAGGGAATAGGGGAGAGAAAAGGGAGGGGGGCGGCAACAATGAGAGGGGGGGGGAGGGGGTGGGGGGGGGGGGGGGGGGGGGGGGGGGGGGGGGGGGGGGGCAGTTTAAAATACGATGGTACACAGTCAGCTGTGTGAGACCGGCTATCGTGCAATATCTGCGACTGCTTTTGTGCCGTTGTCTCTCCTCTGTTCTGGGGAGTAGAGTTCTGTGCATGTTTGAATGTCATGTGCTTGTGACGTCTGAAGGAAACGTATCTGTCGAACATTCACTTGTCTGTTTCACACGGTGGGTTAAGTCAGTGTCACTGTTCATCATCCTGAGTGTCGCCTTGCTTTCAGTCACACTGCGGTCTGTTAACTCTGTGTCAAGATTACCATTATAGGAATTGTGTTTCAGTAGAAATAAAAAGAAAAAAAAAAAAAAAAGGGGGGGGGGGGGGGACTGGGGGGGGGGGGGGGGGGGGGGACTGATGAATCGATTTATATTCATAAATAATTTGAAACTGCTTTTTTTTAAAATTAATAAATGAAGGATTGATTAACTGATTGATTGATTGATGGATGGATGGATGGATGAATTATTAATCAAGAAATTGATTAATCAATTAATGAAGTGATAAATGAATTAATTACTGAATAATTAATCAACCGAGGAATAAATGAATTGATTAACTAATTAACTGATCGATCAATTGATTCTTTGATTAATTAATATTGATTGACGAATGATTGAATAAGTGAATGAATGAATGAAGCATTGATCTATTCCTTCATTCTCTCTCTCTCTCTCTCTCTCTCTCTCCATCTCTCTCTCTCTCTCTCTCTCTCTCTCTCTCTCTCTCTCTCTCACTTTGTTTTGTGTCACTCAGTACTTCATGATTTACGAGTGAAATATGTTCCTGCCATGCATGATAGCAGGCCATCATTATCTAGTTTGATCTTACCTTCGTCGTTCAAACTGCGGATCCGTATAATATGATGTAATTGTAATCTATATCAGCATCAGACGAATATTCATATTGATTTTGTATACCAAAGTGCGTGAAAAGTTTTTCTGTTAGTTTTGCATGTCTTCCCTTCAAATCGGGCTTTGGCTTTTTTTTTTGAAGAAAATAATGTCATGGTTATCGTTATTGTTCTCTCTCTCTCTCTCTCTCTCTCTCTCTCTCTCTCTCTCTCTCTCTCTCTCTCTCTCAGACATGATAAGACTGCTAGAACATTTAAAAAATCGACATAAGGGAAAGTAACAAAATCTGGATGCGATCTTACGATCCATGTCAACTCGCCCAGGAAGTTGATTTATCTACAAGAGAAACAGCCACCTGCTAGCTTTTTATTGATCACCTGTTTACCACAACGAAAAAAAAGAAAATATTGGAGGTGTGCCCTCCAGTTTATGGTTTTCGCCACCCACGATCCAGTCTCTTTTATATGGCCCTAAAGTGTAAAGATCCCAAAAATACAGTCACTGTATTGCTAAAAGCATGCGAACAAGCAAGCAGCCCACCAACCAAGCAAGCAACCGACTAAAACAAAAACAAACAAAAAAAAAAAAAAAAGGAAAGAAAGAAAAGTTTAAAAAAATATGAAGAAAGGAGGAGATTTTATGGTCTGTCAAGCAGTACTTCAGAACTCAAGTCATCATTCTTAAGCAACAGAACTCAGTTTGTTTTCAATGACGGTTATTAATCTTCTCTTTCACGCAAAAAAAAAAAAAAAAAAAAAAAAGGAGAAAACAGGCCTTCGATTATGGTCTGGTTTAAATGTCATCAACAAATATACATATTCAAGTAGGAAACCAAAACCAAACGAAAAAAAAAAAAAAAAACAAAAAAAAAAAAACGTAACAAAAGTAGGCCTACAGAAAACATTCTGAATTAGAGAGTAAACTGCAAATCAGCAACGTTTCACTGACAAATCCTTTTAATTTGTTGTTGTTCGTTTTTATTTATCTATTTCTTTGTTTTTGCTGTACTTCTGAACAGAGAAAACTTGGCAAGAACGGATCATCATGGGGACTCGTCTCATCACACCCCATTGCCGTCGGATTGGTCTTCGTTGCCATAATTCTTCAGATCTTTGGAGTTGTCACCCTCACTGGGTTTCCGTCAAGGGCAGTGAGACCCATTTTGGGCTGTGGCGCTATTGTATTCAGCTCACTGATCAGAAGCAAGAGTGCGACAACTTTCCCAGCGATGTATCAAGTAAGATTTTGCTGATTTATGTCGCAGTTTGTTGGCCAAGTGAAACCCTCTGGCCAGTTGTCAGCTGTTATTTCCATGTTGCTGGATGTAACGTTCGTGACACGAGAAGTTTAGTTTAAAAATAGAAAATCTTTCTAGGGGTGTGGAGGATCCAACCCCAACAAAGAAGACTGAACCACAGTGAAGAGCATTGAAGTGGATCAATGATCGGAAAATAAACGAACTAAAGAGAAACTGAAGGGAAGGTCAGAGTTCTTGAATGCTAAGAAAATTGATATGATTAACAAAGTCTGCACAGCTGAAAAAAAAAGAACAAACAGATATATATATATATATATATATATATATATATATATATATATATATATATATATATATAATCATTATTTAGTTGTTGATGGACTCACCCACGGCATGGCAGACGATCAGTTGGTGAGGCCCTTTGCAAGAGGGTGTCCCCATGAGGGACAAAAGCCGAATTTCCACGAAAGTTGGCCAGACCACCATGGTGACATTTCTAAAGTAAAGAGGGAGTGCATTGTCAACCCCCCACTTTCTTGCCGGTATCATCGCCATTCACCTGCTCGCCATTTGCCGATTCACGATCGTCTGCCCTTGATATACCTATACCCAAACTGGAGATCCTGGTTTGACTATTGCCAGTTCGCCTATGTATACAGTATGGCATGTTATATATGCTTTGCGTTTTCCCCCCATACATTTTAAAAATGCATTAAAAAATTCGATAAACCTAGACTGGGGGCTACGTATGTAGTGTGTGTGTGTGTGCGTGTGTGTGTGCGTGCGTGCGTGCGTGCGTGCGTGCCTCTGTGTCTGTGTGTGTGTGTGTGTGTGTGTGTGTGTGTGTGTGTGTGTGCGCGCGCGTGCATGCCCCCCACCCCACCCCCCCCTCCTTGGACCTCGTTCAAATCCAGATTTCGCGCCGCAAAATAAAAAAAAAAAAAAAAAACAAATGGATTCGTTCTTCACTTACGTTGTGTCTTTTGAGCAAGTTAGATTGAAATCGCATTTATTTTTGTTTTGTCTTTTTTTTTTTTTTTTTTTTTTGGTGTGTTATCTGGGTGATAGATGAAACAAACCAGCAAACACCGCAGAAAGGGTGGCCTCACCTCAAACGGGGAAACGAGTCTGACGAAGCCGTGTGTTGTTGCAGGCTGGCTGCAGGCGGTCCGAGCTCTGGGCATCGTAGCACTGCTGTTCATGGCAGGGACAGCCGCCTCTGGCATCCTCTCCGCCGTCAACCCGGACAACGTCGGCACGTCGAGGCTCAGCACTGTCATGGCCATCGTAGGAGGTGAGATGGTGAGGACGGATGAACTATAGGTGAGATGGTGAGGATGGATGAACTGTAGGTGAGATGGTGAGGATGGATGAACCATAGGTGAGATGGTGAGGATGGATGAACTGTTGGTGAGATGGTGAGGATGGATGAACTGTAGGTGAGGATGGATGAACTGTAGGTGAGATGGTGAGGATGGATGAACTGTAGGTGAGGATGGATGAACTGTAGGTGAGATGGTGAGGATGGATGAACTGTAGGTGAGATGGTGAGGATGGATGAACTATAGGTGAGATGGTGAGGATGGATGAACTGTAGGTGAGATGGAGGATGGATGAACTATAGTTGAGATGGTGAGGATGGATGAACTATAGGTGAGATGGTGAGGATGGATGAACTATAGGTGAGATGGTGAGGATGGATGAACTCTAGGTGAGGATGAATGAACTATATGTGGTGAGATGGTGAGGATGGATGAACTATATGTGGTGAGATGGTGAGGATGGATGAACTATGGGTGGAGGGTGAGGATGGATGAACTATATGTGGTGAGATGATGAGGATGGATGAACTATATGTGAGATGGTGAGGATGGATGAACTATAGGTGAGATGGTGAGGATGATGGATGAACTATAGGTGGAGGGTGTGAGGATGGATGAACTATAGGAGGTGAGATGGTGAGGATGGATGAACTATAGGTGAGATGGTGAGGATGGATGAACTGTAGGTGGTGAGATGGTGAGGATGGATGAACTATAGGTGGTGAGATGGTGAGGATGGATGAACTATAGGTGAGATGGTGAGGATGGATGAACTATAGGAGGTGAGGATGGATGAACTGTAGGAGGTGAGATGGTGAATATGGATGAACTACAGGTGAGATGGTGAGGATAGATGAACTATAGAAGGTGAGATGGCGAGGATGGATGAACTACGGGAGGTGAGATGGTGAGGATGGATGAACTAGAGGAGGGGAGATTGTGAAGATAGATGACCTATAGGTGAGATGGTGAGGATGGATGAACTGTAGGTGAAATGGTGAGGATGGATGAACTATAGGTGAGATGGTGATGATGGATGAACTACAGGAGGTGAGATGGTGATGATGGATGAACTACAGGTGAGATGGTGAGTATGGATGAACTATAGGTGAGATGGTGAGGATAGATGAACTAGAGGAGGTGAGATTGTGAAGATAGATGAACTACAGGTGAGATGGTGAGGATGGATGAACTACAGGTGAGATGGTGAGGATGGATGAACTACAGGAGGTGAGATGGTGAGGATGGATGAACTGTAGGAGGTGAAATTGTGAGGAGGATGGATGAACTACAAGAGGTGAGATGGTGAGGATGGATGAACTGTAGGAGGTGAGATGGTGAGGATGCATGAACTACGGGTGGTGAGATGGTGAGGATGGATGAACAGTACAGTAGAAGGTGAGATGGTGAGGATGGATGAACTACAGGAGGTGAGATGGTGAGGATGGATGAACTACAAGAGGTGAGAATGAATGAACCATAGTGAGATGGTGAGGATGGATGAACTATAGGAGGTGAGATGGTGAGGATGGATGAACTGCAGGTGAGGTGGTGAGGGTGGATGAACTACAGGAGGTGAGATGGTGAGGATGGATGAACTATAGGTGAGATGGTGAGGGTGGATGAACTAGTGGAGGTGAGATGGTGAAGATAGATGAACCACAGGAGGTGAGATGGTGTGGATGGATAAACTACAGGTGAGATGGTGAGGATGGATGAACTACAGGAGGTGAGATGGTGAGGATGGATGAACTATAGGTGAGATAGTGAGGATGAACTACAGGTGAGATGGATGAACTACAGGTGAGATGGTGAGGATGGATGAACTTCAGGTGAGATGGATGAACTTCAGGTGAGATGGTGAGGATGGATGAACTACAGGTGAGATGTGAGGATGGATTAACTACAGGTGAGATGGATGAACTGTAGGAGGTGAGATGGTGAAGACGGATGAACTTCAGGTGAGATGGTGAGGATTGATGAACTACAGCTGAGGTGGTGAGGATGGATTAACTACAGGTGAGAATGTATGAGCTACAGGTGAGATGGTAAGGATGGATGAACTAGGTGAGATGGTAAGGATGGATGAACTATAGGTGAGATGGTAAGGATGGATGAACTACAGGAGGTGAGATGGTGAGGATGGATTAACTACAGGGGAGGATAGATGAGCTACAGGTGAGATGGTAAGGATGGATGAACTATAGGTGAGATGGTGGGGGTGGATGACATGACTGACCGATTGGTTTTGCTGGATTGTTTGACAGAAGGGCTTATTGAGCGAGGGATCAACTGACAGATTTTTTGACCGATTGAATGTTTCACTGACTGCTTGATTGTTTTGCTGCTCGATTAGTTGAATTATTGATCGTCTGATTTGTGGACCGATGGATAGAATGATTAACTGACCGGTTAGTGAGTCACTGATCGATCGATTGGCTGACGGATTGACCAATTCTTTGACTATCAACTGACTGATTAATTTATATCCCTGACTGACTAGTCGACTAACTGACCGATGTTTTATAAACAGACTGATTGATTGTAACTGATTTATCACTTGGTTTTCTGACTGACGGCAATACTAGCCGACCGATGATTGAATGACTGATCAAGAGATTTACTGAGTGACTGGTTGGTTGCATGAAGGCGACCAGAAGTCTGAAAATATACAAGGCCGATAAAGATACGCAACATACAGATCACAAGCCAGGGAGGTCTCCCGATGTCCGACAATGAAATTCATTACACTGCTTCATGACAACATTCTTTACAAATTCTGTTTCCCCTCTTCTCCAATTCTCCTACTACTGCAATCCGCATCTCAAACGGACTTTATACAAAGGATCTATGTATCTATCGGTCTATCTCTCTCTCTCTCTCTCTCTGTCTATCTATCTATCTGTCTGGCTGTTTGTCAATCAATTAATTAATCAATCAGTCAGTAAGTGTGTGTGTGTGTGTGTGTGTGTGTGTGTGTGTGTGTGTGTGTGTGTGTGTGAGAGAGAGAGAGAGAGAGAGAGAGAGAGAGAGAGAGAGAGAGAGAGAGAGAGAGAGAGAGCGCACGCATGTATTAGAGAAATAGAAATATATTTTCCCCGCAAAAGTTATGGTCTAAACTTGTGTTCAAGCGAACAATAGTCTGTTGCTTTCTGCAAGAAACTGTTTAAATGATTGAACATACATAGCCTTTGTGTTGATTCCAAATCTGTGTTACAATCACTAGAGCGTTGGGACTGCAAAGCTAGAAAAGATTTGCTTTTTGAAATAAAACATCTACTGCATTGTTTCATTACACTAGGCATAAGAATTGATTTTTGTTGGGTCCCATCTCACTGTGGTATAAAGCGGAATGAAATAGCAGACAGTCTTGCTAAAGAAGGAGCAAACAGAAAGACTGAAAATTTACTAAACAATCCCTTAAATCTATCCTCTTGTGAATTAATCCAAATTATGGAAAAATGTATGCATAAGCAGAATTCTAGTCAAAAAATGGCTACTTACCCGTCATGCCCAAGGCACATTGTTAGATTAATTCATAAATTAAGGCTGAACACTTGGAACACTAAATATTCTCATGGTGTTTCTTGTGTACGCAGAGAAAACCCTTCTGTGCATCATCTTTTGTTTGAATGCTCAGTGTTGACCCCACTCTATGAGGAGAAAGGTATTCAGATGAATAACTTTGATAATTTAATACTGTCTTATATGTTTCATATGTAGCTGAAATTGCCATGGTTATTTCGTAGTCACAGGTTGCAATTTTTTTTTTTTTTTTTTTTTTTAAAGATCAACAATTCTGTGTACCGCTAGGGTATTTCACTCATGTCAACATGCATATATCAGATGTGGGTTTGAAAGTACTAATGTGGATGATAAGTTAAGTGTGGATTAAAAAAAAAAAGAAGTGTCTATATCATCTGGCGATGAAAAGACATTAAATAAACCACTGAACTGAACTGATATTTAGGTGTTTACCCGCGTCTGTTGACGAAGATGACTGATGTGTGTCCATGTTGTTCCAGGTGCCAGCGCGCTGGTATCTGCATCAATATTTGCGGGCAAGTACGACGAGATGGCACACGGTTCTCCTCCTTCTACGACTACGACTACAGCTTTATCTGTGTATAGCGGCAGGCATTGCGATGACCATTCCTGCGGTGATGTTTCGCCTCGCACTGCGATCGAACGTTAATGTGGTTTAACGTCTGAACAAACAACGGGAAACGAGAAATACTTCCACTTCAAAAAAAAAAAAAAAAAAAAAAAAAAAAAATCCACTACCCTACCCTCCCCCCGACTCTCTGTTAGTCTATCTGCTATCTGTCTGTATCTCACACTCTGTCTCTCTCTCTCCTGACTTCTATATCAAGTAAAAATCCCGTACCCTCTTCCCCGGCTTTTTGTCTCTCTCTCTCTCCCCTCCCCCTCTCTCTCTCTCTCTCTCTCTCTTGTTTTTTTTTTTTTTTGTGTTGATATATGTGCACCTCAACTGTTATGTGTCCCATGGGGATGACAGGAAGCGGAACGAAGACGTGGAAGGAGGGGACGGGAGGGGGAGGAAGGGGGGTCTTTCAATACAAGTAACCCCCCCCAACCCCTCACTGCGCTATGGAAGTTCTGCGTCTGTGCTTTGCTCTTTTCTCTTTTCTGTTCCTCTTCGGCTCTGCTTTCTTTTGTGTTCGTCTTCCTGTACTGTGTTGTCTCCCCCTTTTTTTTTTTTCTTTCTTTTTCTTCCTTTGTAGATAATTCTCCTGTTTTTCTTCCGGTAATTCTTTTAAAACTTTGTTTTGTTACGGATTATGACATCCTAGGTGTTTGGAAAAAAAAAAAAGAATCTAAAGACTGATAGTCACAATTGTGCACACTGTCGAGAGTGGACACCAGGTTTGCATTCTGCATGCTGTGTCTTTTTTTTTGTCCAGAAAGCTTTTTGTGATTTTTTTTTTTTTTGTTTCGGTAGCGTTGAAACGTTTTTCATGAATTTTACGTTTTTTTTCTCTTCTTTTTATCCTGTCCAATCTTGGCGTGTAGAATTCAGGAGAATGCCTGCCACTGCTTTGTTCGATCTGGCCAAAGAATGTCAACAATGTGGCTGCTGCCCATGTCACGATCTGCGTGTGTTGATGTGTGAATGGTGTTTCATTCAATAATCGTGTTGGTGGCCTGACCTGTTCAGTCATTGCCGTTTCATCATGTCTTAGTTTGACAGTCCAGGAAAGGACCGGTATGGTCGACTGGTTTACAAGGATCAAAAGACTACAACTCCAGTTCTATGGTTGGGTTTTGATCACACACCCTGAGCCCTTCCACCTCCAGGTAGACTGGGATTCAATCTTTCCCAACACCAGCTAGGTCGACAGTCACTCTTTCTTTTCCCAGTGCCTGTGTCTTCATCACTTTGGAAGTTACCAATGTGTGTAAGAAAGTAGCATGTATCATGGCAGTGGTTTCTCTTCTTCATCATCTTCAAAAAAAAAAAAATCAAGAAGTCTTTACAGCAGCATTCGCTTGAACGACTCAGACATCGGCAACGTGATTGCAGGCTTTGTGTAGCATGCTATGGTAGTGATGTTCGAAGTTTCCATCTATTATTAAGACGACTGGACAAAACAAACAAACAAACAAAGCAAAACAAAACCAACCAACTAACCAACCATTGGCCTAGCCAACCAACCAAAGAACCACACACACACACACACACACACACACACACACACACACACACACGCACGCACACACACACACACACACACACACACACACACACACACACACACACACACATACAGGCACACACACACATCATTATATACTGACATACATACAGACAAACATACATAGATACATAGATTCAAAGATTTTGATCCTCTGACCCCTTTTGGGGCATGGGCTTGAAACAAATCCGACAAATTTAAATGAAACAAATTAAACATCCAAATTTTTCCCTATACTTAACACACTGAATATAATGTTACAC
>JADBJO010000473.1:622500-625000 GCA_016801955.1 Conus betulinus | reverse complement strand
AATGGATCTTGTCGACTGAGGGGCCTCTACACACAAAGACACGACAGATGCGTTGAAATCATCAGAAAGGAACTACAGAAATGCATTGTGACGGATTTTGTGGATGTTTTTCAAAATAGGCCTGTCTGTATAAACGGTGTTGAAGATCTACCGAGGCCGAAACCTGATTTATGTTTCATCGACCATCGAAACTCAGTAGCATTCGTCATCGAGATTTCAAAACCCATTTGACACATTCATACAAACATGCTATGAGAGCAAATTTCAAAAGTACTTGCCTCTTTGCTATGCTCTTAGTGATACCGGATTTAGCATGAAAGTGGTTGTTCTAAGTTATAGGTTCACTAGGCATGGTTCATAAGAGTGGTTTCAGGACTTTCAATGTTAGGACTGCCCATAACCAAATATAAACAAATCGCAAAATACTTGAGCATGTGTATCATCATTGGGTCTAGGCGTGTTTGGTCAAGGTGGAATCACCTCATAAACCAGCCTTGAATCTGGCAGATGTTTGCGTTCAAACTGCGTTTTAAATAGTATTAGATATACAAAGCTGACTAAAGCACTGACAGGCAATGAACTGGAGCTAGCCAGAGAGAGAAAAAAAGGACGTGGGGACAGAGAGAAAGAGGGGGGATAGAAAGAAAGAAAGAAAGAAGAGAGAGAGAGAGAGAGACAGACAGACAGACAGACAGAGAGACAGGCAGACAGAGAGAGAGAGAGAGAGAGAGAGAGAGAGAGAGAGAGAGAGAGAGAGAGAGTGTGAAAGATAACTTTTATCGATGCGCCTGCAATCTGGACTACTGTGCATTGTTGTTGACTTGACAAGTTGATGCATTAAAGTAATTGATATGTATGTATGTATATATGTATGCATGTATGTGTATGTATGTATGTATGTATGTATGTATGTATGTATGCATGTATGTATGTGTGTATATATGTGTGTATGTAATGACCTGCCCAGCGAAGTGAAGCAGGGTTGTGTTCTTGCTCCCACCCTGTTCAGCCTCATGTTCTGGGCTATGTTGACTGACGCATTCAGTGACGCAGAGATTGGCGTCGTCATCAAGTACCGCACAGACGGATCAGTCTTCAATCTCAGGAGACTTCAAGCGAAAACCAAGGTCGCGACAGACACTGTCAATGACTTCCTCTTTGCGGACGACTGTGTCCTCAACGCTGTCTCAGAAGCCACAATTCAACACAGTGTTGACAAGTCCTCTGCTGCTTGCAACAATTTCGGCTTGACAATCAATACGAAAAAGACTGAAGTGATGCACCAGCCACACCCGGGAAGCCATACGTATGAGGTGAATGCCCGGCTCGCCAAAGCTAGTGCCGCCTTTGGCAGACTCCACAAGGACGTATGGAACAGGAGAGGCATCACCCTAGAGACCAAGATCAAGGTGTATCGGGCCATAGTTCTCACCACACTGCTCTATGGCTGTGAAAACATGGACAGTTTACCAGCGTCACGCCAGGAAAAACTGAACAATTTCCACACCACCTGCCTCAGAAGACTCATGGGCATTAAGTGGCAAGATAAGATTCCGGACACTGAAGTCCTCACTTGTGCTGGCCTGCCTAGCATCTTCACCATCCTGATGCAGTAACAGCTTCGCTCGACAGGTCATGTAGTTCACATGCCAGACCATCGGCTGCCAAAGAAACTATTGTTTGGCGAACTACAACAAGGAAAACGCTCTCATGGAGGCCAGAAGGAAACGTTTCAAAGACAGCCTCATACCTTCCCTGAAGGCCTTCAACATCAGCCACACAACATGGGAGCAGACTGCCCAGGACAGAGACGGGTGGCGATCAGTTGTCCGCAAAGGTGCAGAGACATGTAAAAGCAACCGAATTGCTGCAGCTGAGCAGCGCAGGATGATCACGAAGACCAGTGTCAACAGATGTATTTTAGGATAATTTCTATAAAGCTGCAATCAAAATCAACCTCTATTTGAATGTCGATTTGTACTTTGGCGTGTTTTTAGTTACATTGCGGTCAGTTTCAGTTTGAATCATTGCTGATTTAAAATTTTTTTTCAAGTAAAACCACAGTCAGTTTATTCCTGGTTTCAGTGTTGATTTGTTTTTCCGCGTCTTTAAAGCTATGCTGCAAACGGTTTTACATTGGTTTATATGCAGATTTGTATTCTAGCATGTTTTTTTTCTCCTTTTACAGTAAAACTGCAGTCAGTCTCACCCTGGTTTAAGTATTGATTTGCATTCTGGTGTGTTTTTCATTTACACCGCAATCAGCTTCACCTTGGTTTGAGTGTTGATCAATATTTTAGCGGGCGTGTGTCTCAGTAACGCACATTGGGCACAACACCAGAATGTTATCAGTTGATATCAACGTCTGTGCGTCACTCTAGGGTCGGAGGTCAACTAGACTTCAACAGGTCAAGGGTGAGACTGACCGGTCAGTTGTGAGAGACCTTTGCGCAGTGAATAATAGCATCGCCATGGTGTGGGCTATGAAGATACAGGTTCG
>JADBJO010000473.1:615000-620000 GCA_016801955.1 Conus betulinus | reverse complement strand
CTCGGACCTAAGCGGTGCAATGGTTCTAACCCGTACAGCCAACGTCCCTTGCCTGTGTGACCGGTCAGTCGCAATGTCATGAACTGCAGGGGCTATCAGTGGACAGACGGCACCCAGGCTTTCCGCGAAAGGAAGAGCGATAACCTCATAGGCGATAACTGTCTGATCAGACACGCCAGCCGGATCACCCACCTCGCAAGCAGTGCAGGGAAAAGCCTTCTCTTCCAGATTCTGCCCTGCTTCTTTGGTGTTCGCTGTCACGGCCGCCTCACGAAATTTGTTGAAAATCTGAAGGTAAGGGAATTTTGGCGGAATACAGAAACTGTCTAGATATTATTACTTTTTTTTTTCTAAAACAAAGTATGTCATAGATGAAAAGGTTAAAGTTCTCCTAGCCTATAGGGAGAGAAGTGTCAAAGACTCAGTGTGTCTAGGGCACGGTACGATGTAAGGCGGAACCTATCTCTCTCTTCGCCACCTTTAACCTTCCCTGAACTAAAAACAAGGTATCCATTTATTGCTGGACGTCTGGACGTCACACACCTTGCCGTGAAATTACATTTCCAGCACCATAGACCTCGCTAATGCCTGGGCTGTACAGGAGACACTGCCACGGGGCAAGTGGACATGGAGAAATTGTGGTCCAGCTTCTTATCGTTGGGACCAGAACTGACACTCCTCTGACCTCAAAGTCTAGACTGCGTATGATTGGTTTTGTTTTGTTTCTTGTTTTGTCCCTATCCCCTCATCCCCCTTAAATCTATATAGTCTTTTGGCATGCATTTAGATGGGTCTTACTTTTACCAACTCTCAATATTCGTACAGTAACAAATATTGATTTCTTCTCTGTGTGTGATCAGTCTTTGCCGTTTTAAGCTCACTAACTTGCTTATGTTTCTTTCTGTGAGTTGATGATCACTCCACTCCATCCGTTACCCTTTGGTCGTTGTCAACTATTTTGCGACTATTGAAAGAACAATTTTCAACCTCCCTCATTTATGTTGCTACAAAGTGATTCTTCCGCTCTGTGTCATTCATTATCTGCCCTTTTCAACTCATTCAGCCTACGTACTTTTGTTTCTGTGTGCGTTCCTGATAATCCTGCTCCAGCCGCTACTCTTGACCGTTGTTAACTGTTTTGTTAGCTTCTTCTCTTCCTAAAACACTGGTTCACTCAAAAACGAGTAGGTCACCAGCGCGCATGTTAAAAAAATAAAATAAAATAAAGCGCGATTCAGCCTGTTGGCCCCTGGAGCAAAATTTGGCAATAAGGGGTCGCACACGATATTCAAAAAGTTAAAAGCAATGGCCAGGTTCAGGCCCAGGTAACCATAAAATATCTGGGGAAGTAAAATAGAAAAATCAGTCAATATGCAGATCTCAAGACTGTCGTATCAATCTGATTTTTAAATGAGACTGCATTTGTGGCAGTCTTGATGGCACCCGGCAGTGAGTTCCACAGCCGTACAGAACCAGGATAAAATGAATGTAAATGGCTGTCAATATTTGATGCAGGTATGGCATAGGATCGACCGGCACTCCTGGTGCTGCTTTTATTCAATGCTAGTTGTTCCACTGGGACATCAATTAGTTTAGCTCTGTCTTTGAAGAAGGTATTAAGTTGAGCTTAAGCTTCTTGATCTCTTCTACTGGTTTTAAACTGATGTGACTGCAGGCAGAAATTGAAACAAACTTCAAAAAAAAAAAAAAAGCAACACACACACACACACACACACACACACACACACACACACACACACACACACACACACACACACACACACGCACGGGCCCGTACCCACCCACTCATGTACACACGTATATGCACACACGTGTACAATTAAAACAAAACGCACATAATGATAATAACGACACAATGCTAGGTAGCTACGCAAGGTCTGGCCAGTGCATTGGGCTAATGCGCTAGTCACACATCTGCCGAGTCGTACCCATGAGACCATCTTCTTACATTCTCTCGTATTAATTCATGAATTCATTTGCATGGTCCCCAAACCTAGCAGACCAGTGTAGCGTACATAGATTAGTCCGCACGCAGTGATTCTACCTTGATGAAGCCGAAACTGAAACTAGGAGTGTTCCTACTTCATGTACAGTAAGACGGGGTGGGGGGGGTGGGGGTGGGGGGTCGGAGGGGGGGGGGGGGGGTATGGAGTGAGTTCTCCTTGATAAAACCGAAACTGAAACTAGGAGTGTTCCTACTTCATGTACAGTAAGACGGGGTGGCGGGGGGGGTGGGGGGTCGGGGGTATGGAGTGAGTTCTCCTTGGGGAGTGTTCCTACTTCATGTACAGTATGAAGGGGGGGGGGTGGGGGGAGGCGTATGGAGTGACCTCTCCTTGATGAAACTGAAACTGAAACTAGGAGTGTTCCTACTTCATGTACAGTATGAAGGGGGGGGGGGGGGGGGGGAGGCGATATGGAGTGACCTCTCCTTGATGAAACTGAAACTGAAACTAGGAGTGTTCCTACTTCATGTACAGTATGAAGGGGGGGGGGTGGGGGGGGGGAGGCGATATGGAGTGACCTCTCCTTGATGAAACTGAAACTGAAACTAAACTGAGGAGTGTCCTACTTCATGTACAGTATGAAGGGGGGGGGGGGGGGGGGGGGGGGGGGGGGGAGGCGATATGGAGTGACCTCTCCTTGATGAAACTGAAACTGAAACTAGGAGTGTTCCTACTACTTCATGTACAGTATGAAGGGGTGGGGGTACAGTATGAAGGGGGGGGGGGGGGGGGGGGGGGGGGGAGATATGGAGTGACCTCTCCTTGATGAAACTGAAACTGAAACTAGGAGTGTTCCTACTTCATGTACAGTATGAAGGGGTGGGGGGGGGGGGGGGGGGGGGAGGCGATATGGAGTGACCTCTCCTTGATGAAACTGAAACTGAAACTAGGAGTGTTCCTACTTCATGTACAGTATGAAGGGGGGGGGGGGGGGGGGGGGGGAGGCGATATGGAGTGACCTCTCCTTGATGAAACTGAAACTGAAACTAGGAGTGTTCCTACTTCATGTACAGTATGAAGGTGGGGGGGGGGGGGGGGGGGGGGGTACAGTATGAGGGTGATATGGAGTGACCTCTCCTTGATGAAACTGAAACTGAAACTAGGAGTGTTCCTACTTCATGTACAGTATGAAGGGGTGGGGGGTGGGGGGGGGGGGGGGGGGGGGAGGCGATATGGAGTGACCTCTCCTTGATGAAACTGAAACTGAAACTAGGAGTGTTCCTACTTCATGTACAGTATGAAGGGGTGGGGGGGGGGGGGGGGGGGAGGCGATATGGAGTGACCTCTCCTTGATGAAACTGAAACTGAAACTAGGAGGTTCCTACTTCATGTACAGAAAGAGGGGGGAAAATGGAGTGAGTTCTTGGACCCATGTTTCTGTTTGCACAACAAAATTAAGGGAGAAGGACATACGTGTTATTCACTCCATCCTCTTATAGTCTTTGAAGCTTGAGCAACGATGTCGTTTTAAAAACAAAAAGGTGCGTGCGTGTTAAATGTGTTAGGAAAGATGTTTGTCCCCTCTTTGTGAACAACCGTTGTGCGTTGCGTGCGTGCGTGCGTGTGTGTGTGTGTGTGTGTGTGTGTGTGTGTGTGTGTGTGTGTGTGTGTGTGTGTGTGTGTGTGTGTGTGTGTATGATATCAGTGGACTTGTGTAAGCTTGCTCCTGCACACACGTACATACATGCGTGTATGTATACGTGCCTGTGTATACGGGCGCGCGCGCACACAAATACACACACAACGCTGCCGCTAAGACTCAAATGCAGCGGAGCACGAACCGCTTCTCAACTGCTTGCACCAGGTTTGCACTTACTGACCAGTGCAAAGGACACAGAGGTCTGGTGCCAGACTGCAACGCCGAACCAGAAGGTAGAATTAGAAGTCACTGTCAAAGAAGAAAGTCGACAGTCTGTTAGCAGCTTCACATACCAAGGCACCACACAATCCAGATCTCTTAACACTGATGTCAAGGTGGACGCACGCACGCGCGTCGCAAAGACAAGTTCAGCTTTCGGGCTTCCGCCAGAAACTGTGTGAGAGAAGAGGTATTAAAACTGGCCATGACACCGAAGATGTACGAGGCAGTGGTACCGCCCACACCACTGTACATCTTGGAGACTTGGACAGTGTATGAACACAACGTCAACAAGCATGATCGGCTCCACATGAACTGCCTGAAAAAGCTGCTAAAAAGCACTTGGAATAATAAGACTTTGAGACTCTGAGATTTTCTCTGGTCTGGGCTGCTCTGTACCCACACCCTGCTGAGGAGAAACAAAAATCAGACTGGCTGGCCACCTTGCACAGTTGCCCAATACACCTCGTGATTCAAACTCAGGTGACTGTCGGCGGAAATCGACACAAACTGAAAAGAAAAATAACTATGTCGCCAAACAAAGGAAGCGAATAAATTGCAAGACAAACACGACGTGTTTTGGCCTCTTTAGTCTTCTTCAGGACAAGACAAACACTATTCAAGACGCGGTAAAAAGGAAGCACGAACAGGCATTTATTTCCTCTGTTTGGGCGCAAAATGGACGTGGAATGGAAACGAGACTACTGGGAAGGGATACGACCTAGGTTAAAAGAATGGTGATGGTGATGATGATGATGATGACGATGATGATGATGATTCTCTCATCATCATCATCATCATCATCATCATCATCATCATCATCATCATCATCATCACCATCATCATCTAGATATTGAAAAATAACAAAGAAAGGCATACTACCATCACTTACAATAACAATATAATAGTAGTAACTGCGCTTATGTTAGTAACTCTACTGAAGAAGGAGAGAGAGAGAGGAGAGGGGAGAGAGGATACACGCATCGTCCAGGAAGGCTACCCCCCAAAATGGACTGTGTGGAAAGGCAAACGTCCTCAGGGTGGTCAGAACAACAAAAAAAAGGACTTCAAGGACACATGGAAGGACTCACTGAAGAAAGAGCCCTGACACTGAC
>JADBJO010000473.1:605000-607500 GCA_016801955.1 Conus betulinus | reverse complement strand
TGTGAAATTGCGTGGTTTGTATGTTTGTTAAATTGCGTTGTTTGTATGTTTGTTAAATTGCGTTGTTTGTATGTTTGTGAAATTGCGTTGTTTGTATGTTTGTTAAATTGCGTTGTTTGTATGTTTTTCTGTTGTTTCAGCCACCTGCGCATTGGTGTCCATTGCAGTGTTCGCTGGGAAGTTCGATGATCTAACGGGAAGCTACTCCATATATAAATTCGACTACAGCTTTGGTTTGTGCATAGCGGCGGCCATTTTGAGCATCTTAGCCGCAGCGGTGTTTCGCATTGCACGGCGGGCTAACGTTCTGGTCGCTTGATGTCTGAAACACAACGGGAGACATCATGTTTCAACAAGCAAGCTTCAGTGTCAAGCTACCCTCCATTCCCCCCCCCCCCCTCTCTCTCTCTCTCTCTCTCTCTCCCTCTCTCTCTCTCTCTGTTGACCTTGTTCACCTCACATGTTTAACGGTTTTATATTTCGCCGCAATTCTGAATCCTTTGCCACTAGATCCACAAGAATTCAACATTGTCCAGCCTTGACTAATTTAACAGTCACTGTGTTCCAGTGCCTGTAACTTCACTACTTTGAAGTGATTCGTTTGCTATTTTCAACAAAAGTTTTTTTCATCATGGCAGCAAGTGTTGCCCTAGTTGTTTGTTATTTACAGTTTACCGTACCATGCCTCATTGAAGATTTCCTTTTTGTGCCAGCCAGACTGAGGTGACTCGTATTTGTTGCTGTTCGTCCGTGTGCCTGACCAGATTCAAGATGGAAAAAGCTGTGCCAGTCTTGAAATAAGTGTTCATGTGGGTTTGTTCATTTCCCCAGTTGTTGTTGCTGCGTAGATGTGTCAGACACAGGGTATGTGGGCAAGCTGGGAACATCCTTTTTATTCTGGTGTCTCCTTGTTTGTTCTGTGTGCTCTGCGTTGGCATTTCTGCAAGGCGATTTGACGTCGTAAGCAGCATTCGTCTGGAGTTACAAGCGTGTGTTTATTTCATCATGAGAGCAAGCGTTACCTACTTGTTTGTTATTAAAAGTTTGGCTGTAGTTTCCAAAGACGTAGAGACGGGGGCTGAGGGCAACTACATCAAGCCTAATTTCCACATCATTCGTCATCTTCCGAATCCCGTACATTCGCCCAAGTCTCTCACCTCTTCCGGGCGAGAGCATCGTTCCACTGATTGAGCTGCCCTCTGTGGCAACCACAGTGTACCAGCTTCTTATTGTCTGCTGACCAGCGAGGTCGCCCCGCAGTCTGAACACAGCCTCTAGATGAAGAGTGGCACTGTCTTCATCTGTCCGTGGGCAGGGGTGGTTGGTTCTGTGGGGTGTGCTCGACGGCTGGAGGGTGGTGTTTTTCGCCGGTGGGCTCTGCAGTCATGAAATACGGGCTGGTACACCCATGGGGATGCTACTTTAAGGCTGTTAAGAGTTGCATCCTGTAGTCTGATTTACCTCTGTTCAGGAGCAGTTATGTCCCTTGATATCTTAATGGAGTGTCCTGCGCGTGCCTGTACCCATCGTCAACACGGCGCAGGCCTCCAAGGGTGGTAAAGGACTGTTCAAAATGCAGGTGAAGACAGTGTTTCTCTGGGTCCTCCCCAGCACCTTCGGGTGTTTCTTTTTCTTCTTCTGCTGACCAGCGAAGTCGCCCCGCAGTCTGAACACAGCCTCTAGCCCGCATGTAAACCACCCGAGTTTGTGCTTCAAACTTGATAGTTTGGACACAGTCAGCGGCGAAATTTGGTATAATCAAAACAGTCAAACTGTGAGCAAAAGGCAGAGGCAGAGCTGATTAGATCAGCAGGAAGTGGTGAGTGCCTTCGACGTGTGCACGGGGACTCCAGCTAGCGAAAAGGCGAAGATACTGAGTCTGACTCCTCTTGATCTTGTAGTTTCTTTTCTTCCAGCATCTCCCGAGATCTGTGGGCTCAACAACAGCCTCTCTTGAAATGGTGCGGGCAAAGAAAACCGGTTATGATACTGACTGTGGCGTGTTTGGAAATGGTATCGGAAGGGTTAATGTGTTTCTTCGACGATTGGCTGAGACGAAAATGTGCAGGTCTGTATTTTAAATGCGTGCCTTTTCCTGAACTGGTTAGGGTTAAACTTGTGCTTATGCTCCCTGTCTCTCTGTCTGTGTCTCTGTCTGTCTGTCTCTCTTCACACACACACACACACACACACACACACACACACACACACACACACACACACACACACACACACACACACACACACACACACCTCCCCCCCCCTCTCTCTCTCTCTACTGCGCTCAAATATGCAACTTCTAAATGATTCCAATAAAGTATTCAATCACTTTTCTTTGTTTTTTTTTATGACTGGTGTTAGGTCTTGTTGTCGTGATCATCCATTCGTTCAGTGGGTCTATTTTTCGAATATGTATTGATTAGTGTGTGTGTGTGTGTGTGTGTGTGTGTGTGTGTGTGTGTGTGTGTGTGTGTGTGTGCTTGTGTGCGTGCGTGCGTGC
>JADBJO010000473.1:592500-597500 GCA_016801955.1 Conus betulinus | reverse complement strand
GTTTACTTGTAAAACCTGGTCAATGTTCATTATGCAGAACAGCAAGATGCTTCCATAATTGTTGTCAGAGGAAGGGGCCGGAATAGCTCAGTGGTAGAGCGCCGGACTCGTAATCTTGGTGATCCTGGGTTGCGGGTTCGAATCTCCGCGAGCCGTTTCGGTACACGGGGATTTTTCCCTCGTGTGTAAACATTGGTTCTGACCCCATTTCCAATACAGTCCTTCGAATGAGACTATAAACCTAGGTTCCGTGTGTGAACGCACGCATAACATCTTGCACACACGTAAAATCCCACCACCAACTTTCGGAAGAGAAGGTCAGTTTGGCCGTTGGTATGGATGACACGTTACACATAGCATGCACCTTCCCCGAAGCTGGAGTATGGCTGCCTTAATGGCGGGATAAAAAACGGTCATACACACAAAAACTCCACTCCCTTTGTTGGGCAGGTGGGTTTCATCCTTGCCTGTCTATACAGGGAGTGTCCGCAGGAGTACCAGCCTGCGTACGCAGAAGAAGAAGAGTTGTTAGAAGTAAACTACAAGCAGCAGCTGCTGGTGTGCTCGCCAAGAAAGAACTGTGTGCAGCAACACCTGTACCCAAGTATCTCCGATCCACAATGCACCGGTATATTTGACGGGGCCCATGAGGCTTCTGGCAACTGATGAACAGAAAGAAAAACATACACCCGAAGGACGGGTGGGACCCAGAGAAGTAGTGTCCTCAACTGCCAACCAAATCAACTGGGAGGAATCCTGCACCACCTTTTGGAAGCCTGTGCTATGGTCACATACAGTGCAGGCACGCATAAGATTTTAAAGGGACATAACTGTTCCCTGGCAGATGCTCCCTGGCAAGTGATGCACACACTCTTTCCATCCTTTCGTGGCTTTTTGTTGTTTTTTTTTGATAAGCTACTCCGTGAGTAGTCTGTAGACACAAAATCTCTCGTTCTCAGAGAATGCCAGCAACTGAAGCACCGCTAGTTGTTCCCCCTTCCCAGGCTGTTCAAGCAGCGTGTACATTTGACACAAACGCTTATTACCAAGCAGTTGCATGAAGTCTATGAACAGTTTGTGCACAGTCTGGCATCGCTGTACTGACAAAAGTGAAAAAAGACATACGTAATTTGAAGACACTTCTTTCAGTGTCTTTTTTTTCATATAGGCAATATTTTTAGGTGTTGCAATACAACATTTACAGACCAAGTTGTAACATACTCAGAAAATGTCGGAGTTCATACATTCCTTATATGAATATCCGAACCAGGCTGTTATTTCCAAAACTAACACAGTGCATGATATCTACTCAACACGAAAGAGCGGATCTTTCGACACACACGCCACTTAGTAGACACCTGCCTTGAACAGTGCAATAATACATTTAGATCTTTCCTGGCACAGGTCGGTCTGACCAGCCATCTACGCACTCACCTCCGATCCCAGGATGACTAGATGGTCTTCGTCGTCTCGATGGACAACAAATAATAATACATCTACCGCGTCATTTAGATACTGATGGATAGTTGAGGTGTCCTTTTTGCTCGCATCACTTTTTTCACTTTCTGATATAGAGTTCATAGATTTTTGATGTCCCTCACCTTCAGGGTGAGAAGATGATGATGTCTGCTTCTTGCTGCCAAAGTCCTCAGTTTCTCAAACTTTTCCTGGAGACTTTGCAGATGACTGGTTGAAGTGACGTTCTCAGCGTGTGTGGAACGTTTTTGCCTGGTAATTGTAGCAGGTTTTTCCCTTGCCGGCAATAGGACTGATCTATTTGTTAGCATGTTTGATGTTTTGAGGAAACATGGCTGACTCGGTCAGTATGGAACTACAATGACTTCCTTAGTCTTTCTCATTTCAATTTTCTGTAGCACCATAGAAGAGGAGAGGTGCGGTAAACAGAATCTGAGGTCAGACCATGAAATGTGAAAAGCATGAATGGCAAGAACACCAGCGTCTGCTGCATGCGATTTATCTGGAGAACTGACATTTAACTCTTGCAGTAAACAAACTAACACCTGGGTCAAATTCCAGGATAGCTAGAAACCGTTTCTGCGGATTCAGCTTCCATTCAGCATCAAGGTTTATGCTTCCAGATTCTTCATCAGCAATACGTTTTGTTTCCCTGGCATATATACATTGCTGATATTCAATGATGTCTTTCAAAACAATAAGCTCAAATATTTTCCACAAGAGAAATACGGCTTTATGAATGACTTGTCACCATGTTACTGATGCAAGCAACAGATGTAGTATAATTCATCGTCAGTTTATCATGAATACCCTGTTTAACAGAAGCGAAAGTTTGCAATGCAAACACTCCTGCTTTCAATTCTAATACATTCACGTGTTGTTTTTTGGTTCTTCACACTACTGTCTACCTGAACAGCCTAGCTCACAGAAGCATCCCCCATCCAATGAGTGATGCATCAGAAAAAAAGATTACAAATTCAAGTTCCCCACTGGAAATGTCCGCTAAGTTGTATGAAACTGTAACCTTTTGTGTCCACCGAACCATCTCTTGTTTAACATTATTGCTCAGTAATCGTTCGTTCATAATCACCCCTATTTTCTTTAAGCGCTGCAACTTGCCCTTTTTCATGCACCTGAACCACAATGGTCCATACGTTACCCCATGGAAACAAGCAACAATCATTCCTTCAAGTTTTGCAAGTCTGTAAACGAAGACAAATTCTTGTGAAGGAGTTATGTGACCATTGACAGGAGTTCTCATTTCCTGTCATGAGTGAAGGTCACTGTCATTGGAACAACATTAATAGTAAATCCCAGGTGTATGATTTGCTGAGAAGGCACAAGTACAAATTTTTCTGGCAGTAGTATAAAAATCCCAGCCTTTGAAATAGTTGAAGAGAAGCATATACGTTTTGAACAGATTCCAACAAATTTCGCCCTGCAAGCAAAAGTGTTTTCGAAGAAAATAGTATTTAGATGCCATAACTAATTAGAATATGCCATAATAGGTGTGACTAGCCTTATGCACAGCCTTGAACAACATGCTAGGCCATTTGGATGAACAGTAAATTGAATTTTCTCTCACCATTGGAACTTCAAGAAATTTTGCTTGCCTTCACCAACGTGAACTGAATATGTGCATTCTTCAGATAAAGAGATGCAAACCGGCATCGTGGTATTGTTAGAGTCTAAACAACCTGCATTCTTTCCATCGTAAAATGATGATAATCTACATTTGGTTTGGATTGTCTTAAGTTGAGGATCATTTCTGACAAACAGTAAACAAGTAGGGTAAGTCTTGCTCCCATAAGAAAACCTAGCACCGAGTAACTTTTATTCAAGACTGGCACAGCCTTTTATACTTGAATGAAGTCAGACAAATACAAAGACGAACAACCTAATAGTGGGGGGGGGGGGGGGAGAGAACTTGGCGAAGATTTGAACTTCAGGGGAGGGAGGGGGGAGGGGGGGGGGGGTGAAGATGAAGAAAATGGGAACATGAAATTAGAGAAAATGTATCATGAATATAAAAACTCTTCGCCAGCTGCATGAGGGAACCATCGTAATCCCTCTCGAAGGCAGATCTATTTGTATTGCCTGCTCCTACGCCTTCCGTCCGCTGGATCGGATCATCATTTTCTGACTTTATTATCTTTCTTTGGTCTCTCCAAAGATTGGGGAAAACACACTGTGTGCCCACCAGAATGTGTTAAGATCATGTCATGTAGATGCTTTTTTTTTTATTTGTTCCTGGCAAACTATAGATTTCTATATTCTTCATCGGGTATTTGTACTATGTGGCTTTTGCTAGTGTTGTTTTCAGCCACTAATTTCTTAACAGTCCTTTTTTCGACAGCAGCAGTCAGTATATAGAGAATCAAATATAATCGGATATAGACAAGCAGCTAGACACAACTTGTGCTTGGGGAATTAAAGTAACTTGTAAGCCACAATAAACCTGATAATTCGCAATCAGTGATCAAAAGATCAGAAACTATTTCGCTATTGACATCACAAGAAACGCCACAAAAGACAGTTGAGAAAAATTCGGACCGGATTTGTATACATTTTTATTTTTTTACTGCCATGACACTCATCAGGGGAGACCAAAGGGAAAACATCCATGGAAACTGTGTTCTTTGTTTTCTCTTTTCCGACGATTGTTGTTTTGCCTCCGGTAATGCTGAAAAACAAAACAAAACAAAGCAAACAAACAAACAAACAAAAAAAACCAAAACAAATTGACTTCTACCAAGTTTACATCTACAACAAAAGCCGCAATGAAGCTGTTTAACTATAATGTGTGCATAGTGATATAACCATATTCATTCTTGTAACAAACCATGGTACAACTTAGTTACATATGTGCAGAATGACTATTACTAAGTTTACCAGTGTAACTAAGCCACGGTACAGCTGTTTTATCTATCTATCTATCTATCTATCTATCTATCTATCTATCTATCCATCTGTCTATCTATCTATCTATCTATCCATCCATCCATCTATCTATCTATCTATCTATCTACAGTCACTTTAAACAAGTTTTACCATTGTAATAAACCCACGGCACAGTTGTTTTGTTATATGTATGTACACTTACTATAAACCAAGTTTATCATTGTAAGAAAGTCAAGGTACAGCCGTTTAGCTGTATGTGTGCACGGTTACAATAACCAAGGTTACGTTTGTAACAAAGCCAAGGTGCAGCAGTTCAGTTACATGTGTGTGTGTGTGTGTGTGTGTGTGTGTGTGTGTGTGTGTGTGTGTGTGTGTGTGTGTGCATATATATATATGTGTACACATAGTGACTATAGCCAGTAACAATGCTTAGTCGTATGTGTGGAGTGACATCCTTGCCATTTGTCAGGGTAAAGTTGTGCCAAAGCCACAGAGAAATAACGTTCTGTGAAGCGTGTAAGTCTTGGGTCCAAGATGTATTTCATACCACCTGTCAAAGCTAGTGAAAACAAAGAGAGGCAGTTTGTCCATCCTACTCACGTGCGGTGTGAGTCATAGTCTCT
>JADBJO010000473.1:585000-587500 GCA_016801955.1 Conus betulinus | reverse complement strand
AGTTATTACAAAAACAACGTGGAAATGGGGACACACACTGGGCACTTTGTGCTGTTGAACAGCTGTTGTGAACACAGTGTGTGGGAAATGGGGGCACTCATTCGATGACTTTTGTACCGTTCCAACAACCGTTTTGAACACAATGTGGAGACGGGGACACCCATACTGTGCGCTTTGTGCCGTTAAAAACAGTTGTTGTGACCACAGTGTGTAAATACGGACATCATGCCGTGTATTTTGTGCCAGTAAACAGCTGATTTGACCGCAGTGGGAAAATGGGAACACTCACACGATGAACTTTGTGCCATTATTCTAGTTTGGCCGCAATGTGAACATGGGGGCACTGATACAATGGACTTTGTGCCATTACTCTAGTTTGGCTACAATGTAAAAAAGAAGACCCTCACACCACATACTTTGTGCCTTTAAACAGCTGTTGTGACCCCAATGTAGAAATGGGAACACTCATATCGGTCACTTCGTTCCATTAAACAGCTGTTGTGACTACCACAACGTGAATGTGGGGACACTCACGCTGTGTACTTCATGCCGTTAAACAGCTATTGTGACCGCAGCGTGGATATGGGGACACTCACACTGTGTACTTCGTGCCGTTAAAACAGCTGTTGTGACCACAACGTGGATGTGGGGACACTGACACTGTGTCCTTTGTACCGTTAAAAACAGCTTTGGTGGCCACCACAACGTGGAAAAAGGGGGGGACACACACTGACTACGCACTTCGTGCCATCCAAACAGCTGTTGGGGTGGGGGTCAAGAAAGGAGGACACGGGGACAGACAAGACAGGCAAGACAGACAGACAGCGTGCACACGCTTCCTCTGGCTTACAAGCGTGACAAGGGGCTGTGCTTACAGCGTGAACCGTGCTAGACGTTCCCGTCCCGAGCCACGAGCCTCCGCCATGCTCTTTGACAGTTACAGCGTGAAGCATGCGGGGAAGTCATAACTCTACCGCTGGCGTTGCTCGCCAGAGACTGGGCTTGCCAAGGCAACAAACACAGGGTAAGTGCGTTTACAGAAACGTCACAGCGAGAGAGTTGGTATTTTTTTGTTTCTTTTCTTTTCTTTTTTTCTTGTTTTTGTTGTTGTATGAAACCGAGGCTGCGGACTATACAAGAGAACGCCTATCAGGGAAAGACAGGGCACGACAGTTCCAAGGTGTGCTGTTCAACAGCTGCTAGCCGTCTAAACCCAGCGAAGCCAGGGATGAACGCCAGTGCTCTGCTGCATTCTTGAACAGGTGCTGTGTGCATATAAGGCGACCTGTCATCCGCGACCAGCGTTGCTCTCCTCCTGTAGTTGGCACGCATCCGTCACAGTCTACGTTTTAAGTCGCCTTGCATTTACAATGAGACGGGCCGCTGTCGCTTTCGCTCCGCGTCGCCCTGCTCTTTCTCTCTCTCTCTCTCTCTCTCCTGACTAGGAAGTGAACTAGGAGTTATCTTCCCTGTGTCGGCCCGTGACGAGTGGGGGCGCAGGCAGCGCCGAAAGTTGGCCTCATTCATCATGGCCGCCGTGAAGCGAAAGCAGGAGCTGATAGGCCAGGCCTGCAATCCCCGTGATTTGTAGCTCGCTGCAAAAACGAACGGGGAAAGTTAAGAAAAAAACAAAAAAAAATGTCTCGTCAATCTACTCCATGCCGGCCCAACGGGAAACGCAAGTCTTCCCTCATTGATCTCAAGCTGTAGTCAGATTACCAGGATATTTCAGGAGCAGGAGGGATTAAAAAACAAAAACAAAAAACAAAAAAAAACCTCCCCCCCTCCCCCCTACAAAACCAGAGATCGGAAAACACAAAGAGTTGAGACTAGACAGGCGAGGAGGTACTGAACTGTGAGTCTGTGTCTGTTCTCTTTGTTCTCTTTTGGTAGTGAGGAAGCATGGTCGTGGTGGTGGCCAGGTGTTGAAGAGTTGGTGCTGACGTGACGATGGTGACACGCTCCGTGCTGACCGCGGCGGCTCTCGTGCTGCTGGTCAACCAGGCGGCGGCGTTCCGCTGGACCTTCCAGCAAAGCACGGACCACAGCGCTGGTGAGTCCGACGAATCGCTCACTCCTGTGACGTGTCACTCATGGCTCATTTGTCCTCCTCTCCCTCCCCCACCCCTCCCCTCCTCTTACCCCCCCCTCTCTGTGGCTTTTTTCTCTTTTCTGTCTCTGCCGCTCCTTTTCTTTGTCTGTTTGCCTGTCTGTCAGCCTTTCTGTCTGTCTGTCCGTCTGTCTGTCTGTCTTCTCTCTCTCTCTCTCTCTCTCTCTCTCTCTCTCTCTCTCTCTCCCCTCCCCCTCTCTCTGTGTCTCTGTCTCTCTCCCTGTCCATCCTTTAGTTTAATTTGTCTGTCTCTCTGGGATGTCTCTGTCTGTCTGTCTGTCTCACTTTCCTTCGTGTATCAATTATGGATAGATATACATGTTGATCTATCTTTCTATAAATCGATCAAAAACAACCAGTCAACCTGTCTATCTATCCATCTATTCGTCA
>JADBJO010000473.1:565000-575000 GCA_016801955.1 Conus betulinus | reverse complement strand
GGAATTGTCTTCAGTTGTAGCAAGCTCCTAGCATAACATTATCAGTCTCCACATCCCCCGAAGTCGGAGTGTGGCTGCCCACGTGGCGGGGTGATCAAAAAAAGTCGCACACGTAACGTTCTCATCCCCAGCTGATGCATTTGTACCATAGTGTTCAAGTACTTTGGCTGTTCGGATGATTCCTGGAGTCTTTTAGCCACGGTACGATGACAACAACAACAACAACAACAACAACATATCTACTACCACCTATCATATGCGTTTTTTTTTTTTCAAGCACGCAGTATTCTGTAAATCTATCACTGTTACGAATATAATCATGTCACTCCTGCCACTTGCAGTCAATCCTTTTTTTTTTTTTGAAATATTGTTAGAAAATTTGAGATACTTTCAAATTCGTTGTCTGAAACATAAGCAAAGCCATACAAATTTAAGTATTGACGAACGGTGTGACTAGCAGCCCACGTCTTCTGCTTCAGACGCTTCAGAATCGTTTTTTATTGACAATGACAAAATACAGTCTTCATGTCAAGGGGGCTATCATTAATGCAGCGTCAAGAATTCATGAAACGAAAAATGTGTAATACATTACAAACATGATTCCCGGTATTGATCTATCTGGGAATAATAAAGTCAACGACAAGCAAAAGATCACCAAACGTGGGCCTAAATGACCAGCTATGACATACAGAGAACCAAAGTACTGTCTCACAGGGAAACAACAACAGACATTTTTTTTTCTCTCTGATATCACCGAGAACACATTGTTTCTTTCCGAGAGGAGTGAATTACCCTGGCTGGGTTCTGTTGAACGTGAAGACAGCAAAATGATTCATGTGCTGATATTGGTATCCTGATAACATGGTAGATCTTAAAGCAATGGACAAAAAAATTCTCCATAGCTGTTGGCAAACACGCAAACCTTCACATACAGTGAACTTTTCCTTACCGTCTTGTGCCCATGTGGATTCATAGCCCTGCCGTGAGTAAACTTGCAAAACTTCACATGTAGTGGACTTTTCCTTGCTGGTTTGTACCCATATGGATTCATGCCCTTACTGTTACTAAACATGCAACATTTCAAATGCAGTGGACTTTTCCTTACTGTCTTGTGCCCATGTGGATACATATAGCCCTACTGTTAACCAACATGTAAAACTTCACATGTAGTGGACTTTTCCTTACCGTCTTGTGCCCCTGTGGATTCATACCCTTACTGTTACTAAACATGCAACATTTCAATGCAGTGGACTTTTCCTTACTGTTTTGAACCCAGATGGATACACGTAGCCCTACTGTTAATAAACATGTAAACCTTCACACGCAGTGGACTTTTTTTCTTACTGTTTTGTACCCGTGTGGATTCATACCTTTATTGTTAGTAAACATGCGACATTTCAAATGCAGTGGACTTTTCCTTGCTGTCTTGTACCCCTGTGGATACATATATCCCTACCGTTTACAAACATGTAAACCTTCACATGCGGTGCAGTTTTCTGTATGTTTTGTATCCATGCAGAGTCATAGCCCGGCTGTTTGCAACATGCAAAATTTCACATGTAGTGGACTTTTCCTTACTGTTTTGTACCATGTGGATTCACAGCCAGCTGTTAGTACACACGTAAAACTTTACATGCAGTGGACTTTTCTTTACTGTTCTGTACCCATGCGGACACATAGCCCAGGACTGTGGAAGGTTTTGCCTTCCTTCAGCCCTGCTGCAGCAGACGTTCAGGTTTATGTGCAGAATACACGACAGTGTTTCCACTGTGCACAGTTATCAACACCTTCGCAGCCTCATGTTTAATAATGACTTTTCTGAAATGGCCGCGACAGCAACGTCAGTGTCGGTGAGTCATCCCTCTTACAGAATTCCTGCCTGCCATAACGCCGAAGAATGGATCTTCTTGTCAGCCTCTTCGCGCTAACAAGATGCAGCTAGTAAATGCATCAGTCGTGAACTGAAAGGCAGCTGTATAACATGACAGTTCAACCCCCCCTCAACCCCCCCCCCCCCCCCCCCACCCCCCTCAGAATTTCTACAACCTTCACAACCTTAGTAATGTGACCAGCACTTCCTTGTCATTCAGCTGATTCCGCTCAATGTGTTCTTCTCTCTGGCAGCGACTTTCTGGCGGGCTGTCAGAACTCCCCCCCCCCCCCCCCCCCCCCCCCCCCCTTGTCACTCTTCTATGTCCCGCAGTTTCAACTTGAGGTAAAATACGGGGAGAAAAAAAAAGGTCTACATACTTTGAAAACTGTCTGCAGGTGTGTGTGTGTGTGTGTGTGTGTGTGTGTGTGTGTGTGTGTGGGTGGGGGGGGGGGGGGGGGGGGGGGGGAGGGGGAGGTTCTGTTCATCTGCGGTATTGGAGAACTGACCGGCTCGTCTCCTCCAGATCCTGATCCCCCTTATCAAATAAGTAGACAGGGATTAGAATGAACCACAAGTATTAATATCATTTAACCTGTATATTAAACCGAGCAAGCAATACAAATAGATCTGCCTTCGAGAGGGATTACGATGGTGCCCCCATGCAGCTAGTGAAGAGTTTTCATATCAATAATATATTTTGTTAAATTTGATGTTCCCATTTTCTTCATCTTCACCCCCCCCGCCCGCCCCCCCCCCCCCCCCCCCCCCCCCCCCCCCCCCAGTTGTTGGCCTGCGCTTGTTTTCCCCCCACTATTAGATTGTTCGTCTTTGTATTTGTCTGACTCTACTCAAGTTTAAAAAGCTGTGCCAGTCTTGAATAAAAGTTACTCTGAGTTAGGTTTCCTTATGGGAGCAAGAGTAACGCTACTTGTTTACTGTATATCAAAACTTAATGCAGGTTAGAGGATCCAAAATAAAAAGACTTTCAACGAGATCCAGTTTGCTTTTTCCCTACAAATGTATGGAAAATATTGACAATGTTGATATATTGGCAACTTCCTGAAGATTTGCAAGTGGCTGTTGTGATAAACTAATGGCATTGTTTAAAAAAATATATCTTCATATTTATTCATTTTGGAATGTGTTTTGCTAACGAGATTGTATGGACACTCAAAACAAAACAAAGAAACAAACAAACCAACGGACAAACGAACGAACAAACAACAAACAAACAAACAAAATAAAGTTATGTATCCTACTCATCAGATTATCTGAACACATTCTGTAGAAGAACGGTTTGCTTGTCCAAGTTGTGACACTGTTCACCTGTCCGAAGTTTCACGTGTCTTACCACTGAAACTCATTCCCCTCTGAGTCGGACGTTCGCGTCACAGACCGCGTGCTCAGGAGGCCGTTCATCAGAGGTGCCAGTGTACCCTTTGCAACGGGCAGGTGAATAATTTGCCCCCCCCCCCCCCCCCCCCCCGGGCAGGAATTTTGTTTACCCCACAATGAACGTCAGGGACGCTGGCAACGAAATTTGCATCTTAAACTTAGGATAGGAAGTCACGGAAGGACCCGTTTTGTTTTTGATTTTTTTATGGTTAAAACGAAATGAATAAAAAAAAGTTCTGAATATGAAACAGTTTTGTTGTGTTTACAACGCTCCTCAACACCCCCCCCCCCCCCCCCCCCCCACTTCTTTTTCCTGTTACCTAAAAATGTAAGTTTCAAAACGGAGTGACTGAAGGCGGAAAATGAAGCAAAATTTAGAAAGAGAGGGGGTTAGTTACCGACAAGGACATAGACAGAGTACAGGACAAGACACCGTGTCGCAACTAACCCCATCTCTTTCTAAAAATGTAAGTTCTTTTCATCAAACGTTAACTGATGACAGCTACAGCATTTCATGGTAGGAATGCGTACTTTTTCCTCAACGCTGGCGGGCACCTTGCTGAAACCTTTGCCATCGCCATTTTGAACCGACAGGCACCCCTTAATGAAGTGGATCGACCTGGATTTGTTCTTGACATAGGAAAACTGTTTTATTTTTGCCCGGATTTTATATAGGTTTCTTTCTTTTTTCTTCTTTCTTTCTTTCTTCTTCTTCTTCTTCTTCTTCTTCTTCTCTCACTCTGTTTGTTTGTCTGTCTGTCTGTCTCCCCCCTCCTCTCTCTCTCTCTCTCTCTCTGTCATCATTATCATTATTTTGTTTTTAGAGGAATCGGCTCCTTCACCTCTCTTGGCACGTGCTATCATTAATGACTATGTACGCCAATCATTGGGAAATTAGATGGCGGATTCCTTAGAAAAATAGGGTTGACCGGTGAGATTCACATATAAGTAACGACATGCGTTCTGCCTCTGATGACACTTGCTGTCTGTTAGGTGATTGATGGTGATGGCCTACGGTGGTCAGAGATAGGTAGGAGTAAATAGAAACTCCAGAGAGAGCTCACCAGGGCAAGGTCTGCAGAGAAGAAGAAGCCAGTGGCAGGCCAGTCTTTCTGTTCCAGACCCCTCACACAAAAACTGATATATATATATATATATATATATATATATATATATATATATATATATATATATGTGTGTGTGTGTGTGTGTGTGTGTGTGTGTGTGTGTGTGTGTGTGTGTGTGTGTTCTTCTACTTCAGTTTAACGTCCTTCCACTAAAAGTGATATCAGACGATGTGTTAAAGTATATGAAATGTACGTATAAACTGTGTGGTTGTTTCTTGAAAATGTATGAAAAAAACATTTCCTATGATATGAGCTGAGATTGGAGATGGCCAGATAGAGGGACAAAGTGTGGATGTGAGTTTGTGTGTGAGCGTGTGTGTGTTGTGTGTGTGTGTGTGTGTGTGTGTGTGTGTGTGTGTGTGTGTGTGTGTGTGTGTGTGTGTGTGTGTGTGTGTGTGCGCGCGCGCCCGCGCGCTTGTATGTAAATGTGTCATTTTTTCCGGAATTAGGCAAGTGCGCTACAAACTGAGTGAAGCATAGGAGCAAGAGTACTGTAAGTAATGCTAAGTAATTAACAATCTAATATTAAAGGATAGAACATCAAAGATAAATGCCCACTGGGCTGTGTAACAAAACATTTACAAACTGAGGAAAGAAAAGAGTAGTCGTTCAAAATCTTGGACACAGATGACGGACTGGATCCGTCAGATAAACTACAAACGCCCGACTTACGATATAATTCCCTTGCTCTTGGGCAATTGATTAACAGATGTCCTACTCCGAGTGTTTCTCCACACATACATCTAATGTTTTTACAGAACTTCGTACGAAGGGAATTTAACCGCATTCTGTGCAGTAAACTTCTAATCTCTCTAGACAGAGAGAAGCAAGGTAATTGTTTGACGAGGTTTTCGAGTTGATTTTGCCACAAAATTTAACACAACTCTGATAATACTGAGTATCGATTTCATTATCAAGTTTCTGAAGCTTTCATCCGATGTTTGTGTTTAGAAGAATATTGCATTCTGTTAAATCCAAAGGAATATTAAGGGGAATTGAACCTTCAACGTTTCGAGCTGCCTTTCTTGCAGCCTGATCGACTCTCTCATTTGCTGAAATGCCACAATGAGAGGGAACCCAGCAAAAACTAACTGATGTGCCTTTATCGGATAAAAGATGTATAACATGATTTATTTCTGTTATTATCTCCAAACGGATTTTTGAATTTGAAGACTGGATTGCTTCAAGAGCAGATCTAGAATCAGTACATACTAGTACGTGACTGACATTCAGATGGAGATAAAGAATATAATTTAAGGACATTAGGATGGCGGCTAGCTCGGCACTAAAAATCGAAAAATTTCTGCCAAGATGGTACATTTTTTCCACGTTTAAGTCAGGTATTACAAAAGCTGCCCCTGTCCTACTGTCTTCTAGCACTGAGCCGTCTGTGAAAATTTTTAGGTGGTT
The DNA here is from genome assembly GCA_016801955.1 of Conus betulinus. Classification (NCBI taxonomy): domain Eukaryota; kingdom Metazoa; phylum Mollusca; class Gastropoda; order Neogastropoda; family Conidae; genus Conus; species Conus betulinus. The sequence continues at coordinate 569,195 of JADBJO010000473.1, read as the reverse complement.
CTTGTTGTACTGATTTTCCAGGTGTAAGCATACGGAATTTTTTAGTATGTTGGGGTGAATCTTTTTTTGACAAATCTGAATGAATCGTATCAAAGGAGGCCTTCGTTTGTTCCCATCTTGGTACTGGGAAAAGGATGGTTTTAACAGCGAGCGATTTCATTTCTATTTATGTTGGAATCTCTGATGATGTTAGAGAAGTATACGAGCAGATTGATTTTGTAGATTGTATTCCTCTAGCTCGTTTTCCAAATCTTTTTTCAGAATTTAAACAAACTTCTTTTGAACAGAAATTTTTCTGTGTAAAACTCTCTTCAGAACGAACTTCGACGCAGCTACTTTTCGAACCTCGCTGAGAGGTAGAACTCCAATCTCATTGTATGTTCCTAAGTGGATGTATGTGTGGGAACACCAAGAGCGAGTTTGTAAGCCTTGCAATCAATGCTCTGCAATTTATTTAACAGATGTTGTGGTGCGCTGAAAAATACTTCCTGAGCATAGGTTAACCTAGATCGCACAAGAGCGGTTGATAGAGGTATTAAAGTCGAAGCATCTTGGCCCCATGGTTGCTTGTTTATAATCTTAAGAAAGTTTAAACTTTTCGTGCTTTATTTAATATGTGGTCAATGTGCTGGTTCCATGACAGTTTAGAAGTTAAGATTATACCTAGGAATTTTACTGATTTAACATATTTTATTTCAATGCCATCTAAAGTAAAAACTGGGAGCTTTTTTCTGGGTCATACCCAGAATTGAAAAGCATTATATGTGTTTTTTCTAAAGAAAGTGCGAGCCCGTTTTGTTGTAAAAAAATACATTTATTTTATTGAGTTCTCGTTGGTATAAAGCTTTTATGTAGTTCAGCGACCTCGAAGGGGTTATTCGTTTCATGGTTACTCTCATCCAAAGGCATATATCATCAGCAAATTGAGCTAACTCTGTGCCTTTCGATAAGCCTTTGGGTAAATCTGCCATTAAAATATTGAATAAGATAGGAGATATTACTGAGCCTTGTGGCAGTCCCATTTGCAATGTTCTCGAATTTGAAGTATGTTCTATTTTTGTTTGAATTGATCTATTTTCTAGAAATTCTTGAACATAATTATACATGTTACCGTTAATTCCAACAGTTTTTAATTGTATATATAGTCTACTATGCCATACTTGATCATAAGCTTTTTTAACGTCAAAGAAATGTAGCTAGTATGTTCTTTCGTCTTGCAAATTGTTGTTTCACTTGAGTTGTAAGTTTGACTAGGTGTTCTACTGTGGATCTGCCAGTTTGAAATCCAGCTTGGTTAATCGGTATGACATCATGCTTCTTATAATAATAAGATAATCTGTTTAGTACGATTCGTTCCATTAATTTACAGGTATGGGATGTTAAGGCGATTGGACGGTAACTGTTTTATATCAGTGCGAGGTTTTCCATGTTTATATATAGGAACGATAATGGAATGTTTCCATAACTGTGGTATTTTACCATCATTCCAACATTTTTGAAAAAATAAATGGAGGAACTGCACAACGTTTGCTGGTAGGTGGCGTAGCATTTCATTCGAAATTCCATCAAGGCCGACTGAAAATTTTCTTGCTGCCTAATTTACTAGGACATTCTTGGACTTCTTGTTGTGTTATAGGAGCGTTTAGGTAGTGGTTATTCCCAGGGTCTTTACTACTACTTATATATATGCTTATCCTCTTGTTCCCGATATGATCTATTTTTTTCTGTCAAACTATTCATGCTGCTTTTTTTGGCAAACATGTCAACAAAAGCTTCAGCTTTATCAGAATTTGAAGGGAAATTAGATTTACCGAGTTTGATAGTGTATTGTGGAAGTTTAATTCCATTTTTCATTGTTTTTAATTTTTTCCATACTTTTTGCAAGTCTTTGAAATTAGATACCTCATGTTTGCAGAAAGATGACCAATATTGTCGCTTTGCCTGTGCTATAATTCTATTCAATTTATTTTTTGCTTTCTTTTTCTCAAGAAGATTTTCAGCGCACTTATTTCGTTTGTAAGCTTTTAACTTTAACTTTTTCTCCTTTTTTGCCTCCTCACAAGCTTCATTCCACAGACACATTGCGTGTGTGTGTGTGTGTGTGTGTGTGTGTGTGTGTGTGTGTGTGTGTGTGTGTGTGTGTGTGTGTGTCACTGTGTGTGTGTAGGCACATGAAACAAAGATAAAAACAGCAGATTCATATAATTCTTCCCACTATTTCGGCGTGTAACAGGTCTTCCTCAAGGGACCTTAATGACAAGAATGAAGCCAGGTATCCAGCCATCAACTAATGCAAACAATTGACAGATATTCTCACTCTCTCACCCCCAGCCCACCCCAACACACCCACCTCCCCAACTCCCAAACGCCCATCACATCACAATGAGCACGTGTCGCCAATCCCCCATCCACGCCCGCCCCACAACACCCTCATATATATATATATATATGGTGATGGGTTTGATAATGATGATCCTGTTGGATATTGGCGCGCAGCGAAGGATGACAACTCTCTCTCTCTGTCTGTCTGTCTGTCTGTCTTTGTCTCTGTCTGTCTGTCTGTCTGTCTGTCTCTCTTTCAAATCGCTCGCTCTCTCTCTTTCTCCCATCCACTCTCCCACACTCTCTTCTTCTAAACATGTGTTGTATTATGCATTGTTTATTAGTATGTATTCATTGTCGTACGTATGCTGATGAACAGTTCTGTGCGATGTTTTCTTTCCTGTATCGCGCACATCTTTCTTTTTTTGTGAGGGCAGGATGAAAAAAAAAAAACCCACTGACTTTGTGTTTATTCCTTTCCCTCAATAAAAAGCATCTCTCTCTCTCTCTCTCTCTCTCTCTCTCTCTCTCTCTCTCTCTCTCTCTCTCTCATTTATAGATGATTTTTGTAATTTATGTTCTAAAAGGAATTGACATATGAATTCTCATTTTGCACAAAAATGTGTACAAACACATGCTGTTCTCATACTTCCATGGGGGGGTGCTGGCGTGTAAGTACACAGACACACACAGACACAGACAGACAGACAGACAGACAGACAGACAGACAGACACACACACACACACACACACACACACACACACACACACACACACACACACAAACACACACACTCACTCACTCACACACACACACACACACACACACAACACACACACTCACACACACACACACACACACACACACACACACACACACACACACACACACACACACACACGAATATAGTAGTGGTGCGGACCGTGGTAGCAGGCACTCACGGTCAGATGCCCTGCCTGTCGGAAGAATGTGCAGGGTTAAACATCGGTTATGTCTGACTTGCCCATGTGCTTCTGTCCTGAACATGTCCTCATTCAAGAAAAAAAAGCCCTAACCTTGTCAGTGCAGAGTGAGCAAGGTTCTTGGTGCCACTGATGGAGTTTCTCCCCAAGGTCCCATGTACCCCGCCACCCGCATAACTAGTGTTACATCAGCGGGACCCTTCGGCTTTGTTTGTCTTTTCTCCGTACTTCTTCATCGTACTGTAACCCCAGTGCACTTCGGCCCCACAGCTATACGCATGCACTGTAAGAATTATCTCCCTTCCCATGAGGGAATTGTCTTCCTGCCTTCTGGGACTTCTGTGCTTGGAATTCCCTCCTCTCTTGTCTTTTTCGTTTTGAAAATACCCTTTTTTGCTTACTATTGTCTTCCTGTTTGTGTAGCCAATTCAGCTATCTTCGTTGAAGAAAATCTTGACCATATTTTCCTCATGCAGAATGTATGACGAGTGGGCTGTTTCGTTGGAAACTCAAAACTGGCAACCAGGGGAGTTAAACCACGGTGTATGCGGTCTAAATTGGACATTAGGTAGACATTCACAAATGTCTCTTTGTCCACAACACTTTTTCATGTAAGCTTATTTTCGAGCACAATAAATCGATCAATATGTTATTTGTTTTGACTAATCTTTAAATACCTGGACGGGATAAATTAAAGTGAATACCTGGCGCCCTCAGCATAGCAATAATATTTTTAGTGATATTAATAGACAATTTATTAGGTTATGAATGAAGTGTATGTAATACGTAAATGGTTGTGTATTGCTTAAGCGCCCACTAACGGAATAAGCTATCCTTCACGCATTGAATATTTAAAGGCCAAAGGTCAATGACAAATTTTGAGCCGAAAGAAGACGACCCCCCACTCCCA
>JADBJO010000473.1:557500-560000 GCA_016801955.1 Conus betulinus | reverse complement strand
AGAGAGAGATAGGGACGGACGTGAGGGGACGCGACTCTGTTGCGACCAGTGGTGTGCACGAATACTGCCCTGCATTTTTCTTAGATTTGTTTGTTATAGAAGCTTATTAATTTGATTTTATTCTGTTGTATTTTACACTGTGTTTTATGATGTGATATTGCATTGTGTCACCACACAGATAATTTTCCTTCGTGGACAAAATAAGCAACTTGTGAACTTGTGAAAGGAAAGACCAGGGATGGATAAAGGCCAAAGAGGGACAAAGGATGGTAATAATAGGTACAAAGGAACAAGAATAGTGGAAGGTGTTGATGATGGATTCTGCCGTCGTGTCCGATGGATGAGTAGGCAAGCAGGTCATCAGTTGATGCGAGTCCTCATAAAAATTGGAATGAAGACCGATTCCTGAGGCACAGGGTTGTCCACAGACGCTGCATGGAATGGAGTCCTGCAAGGATAGGCACCCAGTTACTCCGATTCCTCTTTTCCTGGAGGGCGGCTGCTCTGTTGCGCTTGAACGTCTTTGCGCCCTGGCTACACCGTTGCTTCCACTGTGTCATTCTCACTTTTTCTTTGCTTTTGTCAAGTTTTCATTTTCTTTGATGGGAGCAGCTGCATGCACAAATGTGGGTATAGTATAGTAGGCTTATGATACTGATTGGTCCTTGAATTTCACAAGCTGTCGATGTTTAAACATCGCATTGGTCTTAGGTTGTGGTTGGTCTTAATGTTGTCTTTTTAATGCCTTTTGTCGTTTTCGTTGTTTTTTTTTTTTTTCAGAAAGAAAAAAAGACGAGAGGTGGGTAAAGGAGGATGAAAGAGGATGATACGAAGGTACAAAAGGACGGGGAAAATTCCAGGGTTTCGTGAAGAAAGGTCAAAGAGGGATCAAGGAAGATGGAGCAAGGACAAAGAAAAACCAGAGTCGAACAAAGAAAGATAAAGAGGGTAGGGGTGGGGGATAAAGGAAAGTAAAAGAAGGATAAAGAAACGTTCGAAAGAAAGGAAGGCAGAGGAAAGACAGGGAAAGACAAGGGGGTGAATAAGAAAGGTAAACGAGGGAGAAAGGATGGTAAAAGAAATTATGATGGCCTCTCTACACAACAGAGGATCTAGAGATCCTGTGGTAATTTCGAGTGTTAGGATCCCCTTTCTACACAGCAGAAGATCCAGAGATCCTGTTGTAATGTCAAGAGTTATCATTATCTCTCTGCAAGTCAGGACACTCGAGAGTTCACTCTTGACATCTTCTATTATCATCACCTCTCTACACAACAGAAGATCCAGGGATCCTGTAGCCATGTCGTGTGCTATTATCACCTCGCCACATAAAAGAAGATCCGAGGATCCTGCAGTTATATCAAATGTTTCATCAAGTCAAGTCAAGTCAAGTCAAGTCAAGTAAACTTTATTATCTCAATTTGAGAAATTAATTTGTGGTCACACACATTCACAGCAAATAAACAATAATTTAGCCACATTACACATTTTCTCACATATGACATACATTCATATAGAGGAATTTGGATTTCAATTAAACATCTTCTCGGTTCATGAAATCAATGGACAGGGGAATAAAACTTTGTTTAAATCTGACACTTCTGCATTTAACCAACGTGTGCAATTCTCTGCATATCAGGAGACTAAGGAGTCCAGTTTGATATTTTATATCATAATCACCTGTCCATACATCAGAAGATCCAGGGATCCTGTAGTGATGTCGTACGTATTCATCACCTCTCTACACAAGAGAAGATCCAGGGATCCTGTAGTGGTGTCATCATCTCTCCGCATATCATGAGACTAAAGCATCCAGTCTTGCTATCTTCTGCTGTTATCACCTGTGATGTTGTCCGGTGTTCTGGTCACTTCTCTACACAACAGGAGACCCAGGAATCCAGCCATGAGGGTGTCGTGTGGTCAACACCTCTCTACACAACAGGAGATCCGGAGATCCAGTCACGTCTTGTGTTCTTATTACCTCTCTACATATCAGGAGACTCCACGAATCCAGTCATGACGTCTTGTGTTACTATCACCTCACTACGCATCAGGAGATCGAGAAAGCTAATCCTGATGCTTTATGCTTTAATCATCATCTCTTTCCTCATTAGCAGATGTCTATGTTATTATTTCCCTTTACCTTTGCCTTCCTTCTCTTTGTCTTTCCTTCACTTTCTGTGTCCGCTTTTTTCACCTATTTTATGCTCCGTCTTTTTTTTTTTTCTTCTACACACCACCTTCTATTCTGTCTTTATTGTCTCTTTGCATCCTTTACTTTTTGTGTAGTTTTCGAGCAAGGTGGCGCAGGTAAGGCATAGGACGTCAGAACAATGGCGGCTCTTGCTTACGAGACTATTTGTTGACTGGTTTGTTTGTTCAATATATGACGTTGGAACATGTATGTTGCTCAGAATTCAGACAAGTAATAATCAAAATGTGAATATCCTACGTCTTTGATTATGTTCCTGTCCGGGAGTTTCAATGGCATCGAGCACAT
>JADBJO010000473.1:537500-552500 GCA_016801955.1 Conus betulinus | reverse complement strand
GCCGAGGCAGAAATCATGCGGCAAATATATGACTATGACCTCACCGTCTGCTGCCAGCAGAACAAATCTCACATCAGAGGCTTGTTTCTGGATACTATTCTTTGCCATTGTTTTTCAATGTGCTATTAAACATCTTGATCAGACCATTCGATGTTCTGATTAATGATGTAAGTGTGAAATGAAGAGAATGGATGGAAACCCCTCGCTTTCCTCTATTCCATCACGATTTATTCGAAATGTGTTAAAATCCCCGCATTTCTTTTCTCCTTCTCTTTCTCCCTTTTCTGTCATTCAGCTGTATACATCTTTTTAATTTCACTTTTCGAGTAGCTGTGAAGATTATGACCCCCCCCCCCCCCCCCCTACCTGTGTTATAATGTGCACTTTTTTCAACGCCGTTTCATACAAAAATCTTCTTTTGTATTTGCCGAAAAGAAGTTTACTTCCGGATGCGTAGAAATTTGGATTGAAATCTCCACATTTGCCAGTTTTTGGTGTGAAAAGATGTTTTCCATGAGTCTTCAGCTCTTTTCTTACTCTGGGGTAAAGGCGAATGAAGCGAAGGTGAGTAAGGAAAAGGACGGAGAGGGAACAGGGGGGGGGGGGGGGGGGCGGGCAGGTGAAAAGCGGGAGAGGAAGGGGAGAGGGGTCGGAGGCTTATTGATGATGAAGCTGGGAAGAGACGTTATTATTGCTGTGATAAAATCTTTGTATATGAATGACATGATGGTGATGAAAACTTAGTGACGATTGCATCACACAAGGTCGGCTCTAACAGGGTACAGTACGCAGACAGGTCGTTTATCACACACACACACACACCACACACACACACACACACACACACACACACACACACACACACGTAGTAATAATTGAATGTAGGGGATGGGGAACCAGCTGAGTAATCACACGTTGGAGAACATTAAGGGGATGGATATATTCAATTATCTATATAGTTTTGCAGACAAAGATATACTGATATTACTGGACAGCAATGGGAATGAGCATACGCATTCTATTCAATATACGTATTTTGTATAGAAACTTTAACATAGTGCTGCTGGTTTTAATCGTATCTTACGTTAAACATCAAAAGGTATTTAAGATATGTGCATTCGCCAATTTTACCCCGGGCGTGTTAGAAGAAATAGCGGGTACCGTATTTGAAACATTGTCACTGTAAGACTGATGATGTTCTAACACATATGAGTCTTCTGCTTCTTCATCCACTAGCACGAACCTTCCATTCTACCACATCTCTCTCTCTCTCTCCTCTCTCTCTCTCTCTCTCTCTCTCTCTCTCTCTCTCTTTGTTTAATTATTTTTCTTGATTTCTTCCTGTGGGTAAGTTATTTGCTACAATTTAAGTTCTAATTTCTTCATGCATCATTGTTCAAGTATTCGTCGCAAACGTTTTATGTGAGGATATACTTCGAAGACAGAACTTCATATAACATACTGTTTTAAAGTATATCACAATCCTTTTTTTTTTTTTAGTTAAATTGACATTGGTTTCGAATTAATCAATATTCCCCGATTAGTACACAAAATTTCATGGGACATAATTATACACATACAACGCATAAGTCAATCGTAATATTCAGTGCTTACATTTACAATTTCTAACTGGGGTAATGGCGTTGCGTAAAGAAAGCATTTCATTTCATCTTTCTCTCCAGATTCAAGAATTACAGACCCTCCTGATTCTCTTTTTACTAAAACAAACAAAAATGATACAACCCTCCCCCCCTCCCCTTCACAGACAAAAACAACAAACAAACAAAATACGAACGAACAAACTAATCCGTACAGATACGTAATGATTACTGAGTAACAATTGCATTAAGATATAATGTTTTCTTGTTTGATAGCAATGTTTAACAACAAAGTGATTACTATCTTGGAAGAAAGGTTCCTTCTTATTCAACAGACGTTGAAAAATCAACCAGCTTTCTTTCTCAGTGTTTCATGCACCCTAAATGATGGTGGAACAAAGTCTTCAAGCAGTTGTGCAATCCACCCAACATTCGGTGCGTCGACATGGCAAACACGGGCACAAGCAAGGCTCATATTTCATTTCACCAACAAAAGGGAAAAAAATATTAAAGATGAACTAGTTACCACATCCCTGTGTTGGTAATACTCTTCAGTCAAACGTGTGATACTACCAAATGACCAGAAGGGAGGAGAACGGAGATGGTGATGGTGCGTATCGCTTGTACAGATCTGGCGGATGAGCAGGTGACATTACGATGTTACCAGGGACCAGTTGAAAGAAAGTGAACAGATTTAGCTAATCAGGTAGTCCCAAACACACACTGGTATACATGCATGAACATGAGAAGAGAATTGAAAACAAAGACGAAAGGTAGGTAGTCTAGTCACTAAGTCAGTGTCTCTCCGTTAAAACCCATTCAATCTTTGCAAAAGGAAGATTAACAATGTCTTTGTATGCTAGAGGTCAAAAAGGATTTTTTTTTTGGTTGTAATTTTTTTTCTGCCATTATTTTTCTTTTCTTGCATAGGAAGTCAACAAGAATTTTTCTTTTGTAATTTTGTTCCGCCATTATTTCTCTTCTCTTGCACCAGAAGTCAAAAAGAATAAAAAAAAAATTGTTCCGCTATGTTCTCTTTTCTTGCAGCTGAAGTCAAAAAGATTTTTTTTCGTTGTTGGTTGTAATTCTATTTCTCCATTAACTCTCATTCCTTGCACCAGAAGTACTGACGTCCGCTCATTGGTGGATGAATTGATCGGGATCTCGCTCATTGGTGGATGAATTGATCGGGATCTCGCTCATTGGTGGATGAATTGATCGGGATCTCGCTCATTGGTGGGTGAATTGATCGGGATCTCGCTCATTGGTGGATGAATTGATCGGGATCTCGCATTCAGATATGATGATGCAAGATCAGTGAGAGGCCATGTGAAAGCCCATTTTGTGTTCAGTGCAATAATAATAATAATAATAATAATAATAACAAATCGAGCTTATATAGCGCTCTTCGATGAGAGAAAAAGACTCATCCTCAGAGCGCTTCACAATACAGGAAAAATAAAAGAGTTTCCATAAACATTGCACAAAATATTGAGAAAAGGCATCAAACAAAAGGTCACATAGCAAGCACTAAAAACAGATGCACAAGCCACCCCCCCCCCCCATCCTTCCCCCCCCCCCCCCCCCCCCCCCCCACCCATCCACGCCACCCCCCCCCCCCCCCCCCCCCCCCCGCCACCCCACACACACCACACACATGACATTTTTATGAACAACGCTCAACAAGAATTTGGGAATAGAAGAAAGAGCCAACCCCATCCCCTCCCCACGCAGAAGGGAGCAATGCAAGCTTTGACCCACAACCAAGGAAGTAATCTAAAAAGAAGTTTCGAGTTGCCGAACTGGCTGCATAATTTTGAGCGATGGTTTGTTTGTAAACAGTATCCTGTTCTCACGACGACAGCTCTCCTCCACCCCCCCCCCCCCCCCCCATCTTGAGCCTCCCCAACTCCCCACCCCCACCCCCTTCCCCCTCCCCCTTTCGCTCAACTTCCTCTTTCCCCTGTCAGTCTCCTCTCATGCATTGTGACAAGGCTGATGCAAATAAATATAAATCTCTCTCTCTCTCCTCTCTCTCTCTCTCTCTCTCTCTCTCTCTCTCTCTCTCTCTCTCTCTCTCTCTCTCTCTCTCAGTAATTTATATACACTTTTCATCTGAGGGTAGAGAATAAAGCGGAGTGACCGGTGCTGTCCACACGCCTGGTCTTATCCGCTTTCAAGGTGCCACTGAACGAGCTGCCGTGTCATTTATTGTTTGTAAATAACGTCTCTGCAGTTTACTGCTTTAAAAAAAATTTAAAAAAAAAAAAAAAAAAAAATAATTGACGTTATTTCCCCGACCCCACCCACCTTTCTTTTCTTTTTTTTTTTCTTTGGATGTGACCTTACCACATCTATGTGTTGACAGCTCTGAAAAGGCTGCGTGTGGTCGGTTGAGTTGTAACCATAAAACCTACAAACTCTGTCTCTGTCTCTGTCTCTCTCTCTCTCTCTCTCTCTCTCTCTCTCTCTCTCTCTCTCTCTCAGCTATAAACAATTTCACAACGACTGACAACCACGGCCACATTCGTAATTTAATGATGCCTTTTGCCCAGACTCAGGCTGCATGTAGAGACGGTATATCCTGGAACAGTTTACCATTTCTAACACAAAATCAGCACATTCAAACAGTGTCTGAAAGGATGATTGTCTAGTAATTAAACGAAACAGAAGTAGAACAGAAGTGTACGTACGGATACCAGAAGCGCGGATATAGACTGAATTAAATAAATGTAGCGCCGCTAAAGTGAATACAGAAAATACAGAATGGAATCTTGCTTACGTCATCTTGTGCACACAGTTTTCATGAGTACATATAAACGGAACTGTTTGCTCTGTATTTTAAAGATGTACTCTTTTACAGTGTGTTTCGAAAGGACTATAATACATAGATGGAAGACTCCTCTTCAGCTCTTTTTGCTCACAGCATATAAATTCTCCATGTGCTCTGACGCGATTTCTTCCTTAGACCTGGCGGTTGAAAGCCGTACACAATTTTGCACAATGTACACGTCTGTAAGCATCCTAATACCCAGTCAATTCTGTCTGCCAGTCCGTAATTGTGTGTGTCTGTTCTCGTCTCTGTCTTTTTGCGTGTTCTCATTCTCTTAACCGTTACTACATCATGTAAAGGCCTGGTATATATGACTGTCTCTATGATGTAATGTAAAATAACTGATTGCCCCCCCCCCCCCCCCCCCCCCAATTCAAAAGGTTGATTTAACAGTTTTCTTTTTTCTTAATATCGTAAAATACAAATTCAAAATGACAGGGATTAAAAACTAACAAAAACAAAGGCCACATTTTCATAACACTTAACACCAGCTGGATGCATGTCGTCTGTAAAAGATCAGAGGTGGGAAAAATTCTTGCTAATCATTTTCCAAAGTGTGTATGATGACTCCGCCACAAGACAAAACACGACCCGTTTCGACCTCTTAGGTCTTCTTCAGGCAAGATAAACAACACCCAGGACAACGAAAATGAACGAGCAGTCACTCATCTTTCTTTGTCAAATTCGGCGCGCGAGATGGGCGTTGCTTACATTACCTTAAGAAGACCTAAGAGGTCGAAACGCGTCGCGTTTTGTCTTGTGAGTCGTTTTGTCCTCGTTGTTTGGCGGTGTCGTTATAAATGCTTTTAAAAACTTGTTTAGATTTTCGCCTGCAGTCACCTCACTTTGCAACTTGCTAATTACGTTCAGCCATTATCTTTCCCCATACACCAGACATGGTTACGTCCCCTGTTTGGTTGGCGAAGCTGTGTGGGGTTCTCGCTCGCGACGTGTGACTAGAAGTTTGTCACACAGTGCGTTAGAAATGCAGTACAAAAGCCATTTACAGGCACAGCTACACATTGAACCTACATCTTTATTAACTAAGGTATTATTTTCACATTACTCTAGATTTTCGACATAGACAACAGACATGAAAAAAAAATCAACAGAGTGGCGTGTAAATAAACACACAAACTCAGAATGTTGGGAGGATGAATAGAAACAAACAAACGAATAAACATAAGGAAAAACTACATAAAAAGCACTTACACAATTCAAGTAAGTAATCTCCTAAACCTTTCGTTAGTACCTTGTCCAGCAAAATACAGACATCGGCACAAGATGAATATAAACAATGAGTTAGTGCTGGCACGCCGACATGGACACGCAATAAAAACGACGTATTAGGCTGGTCCTGTGCCTGTACTGACGCCACAACACAGCACTGCCAAACTTGGGTCAAGGTCAGATGCTGGGTCATCAAGGAGGCGTCACTGCGTGCGGACTAGTTCATATGCGCTTCGCAACGTGTTCTAAGCCATAAGGTGACAGTGCGCAGGTGTCACTTTTTTTTAATGAATAAATAATGAAGAGTGTGGAAGAGTCACCCATGGGCAAGAATTAGGCAGATGTCTGACCTACGCTTTAACCTAACGCGCTGATCCGACTTTGAGTGTGGCTGGATGATATGGATTTAGCCAGTTATAGTGGTGTGTGTGTGTGTGTGTGTGTGTGTGTGTGTGTGTCCCCCCTCCCTCCCTTTCTCTCCCTTCCTCCCTCCCTCCCCCCCCCTCCGTGCGTGCGTGTGTGTGTGTGTGTGTGTGTGTGTGTGTGTGTGTGTGTGTGTGTGTGTGTGTCGCCGTCGGTTTAATATCCTTCCACCATAGTGATTTAGACAGTTTATGTGTGGGTGAGTGAATTATGCAAGTGATGAAGTGTATTATTCCATTAACGATAGAATATGACATCCCCTCCTCTCCCCCCCCCCCCCCCTCATCCCCCATCCCTCTTCCACCTGAACAATTTTAAGTGACAAGTGATACTATCTACAGATAAGGGCCAACTGAACTATTTAACAAACACTTACAAACTTGGTCAAGAACAGAGCAATTGTTCAAAATATATGGTAAAGGCAATGAAGTCGATCCATCAGTGTAACCATCAATACCCGAATGTCTTAGGAGCTCTCTTGCTCTTGGGTATTGAATCAGCAAATGACGGACATTTAAGTATTTCCCCACACATACATTTAACATTATGACAAATAAAAATGCATCATCAAGATAACTAAATTACATCACAATAAAATATCAACATGAACTAAATAAGATCAATAACTTTTGAAATGAGAACGGCCTTTCTCTTTCTCCAGAAAAAAACAAATATGATCTTTTTAATTCTGGTTACGATCCAGGACAGCTTCCTACTTTTACGTTGGATGGCATTGTTTTAAACTATGCAAAAAGTGTGTGTGTGTGTGTGTGTGTGTGTGTGTGTGTGGTGTGTGTGTGTGTGTGTGTGTGTGTGTGTGTGCGTGTGTGTAAAGAGTGGTGGTTCACTTGAGATATTTTTGAATAATGAAGCACAAATTTTAAAAAAAAATAAGAAAAAAACTTTTTTTTTCAAGAAAAGACATAACATGTAATGAAAAAAAAGAGACACAAGAATGCAAGAACGAAAACAAAATCAGTCAACTTCATCAACTGAATTAACTTCTGTATCTGCTTTATGAAGCATTCATGTAGTCCTTTAAAAAAACATCATTTTCCTTATTGCTCTATATCAGAGTTCTTCGAATAAGACTACACATCGAGGTTCCGTATGTGTACGCACACACGTAACATCCCATCACCAACTGTCGGAAAAGAAGGTCAGTCTGGCCGTTGGTGATTATGGGACATACAAAACACACCACGTGCATTCTCTGTAAGAAGAAAATAACGACAGGCATCATTGAAAAACTGAGAGACTAATTCTTGTCTTCATGAAACGGGGAAAAACAACGCAGCTCTTTGATGATCGGCTCGATCCAGGTAGGTATCCCTTTGTTTAAACGAAAGCGTAGGCTGCAAGCTGCTGAGAGTTCAGTCTTAGGATAGGCGATATCACAAGTATTCTCAATAACGGTTAAAACGATTGTCGTCATTATTACTGCACACCAGTATTGCCCAATCAGAAGACCTCCTCTTGTCATCATCATTACATTCTCTTAATATTGTCCCATCAGAGTCAATCTCATCATTATAACATCGTGTTAGCATGTCCAGTTAAAATGGGTGTTATTGTTGTTATGTTGTCGTGTTGTTATCCTCCAAATGCAAAAAAATACCGGATGTTATTATTCAGCCATGTCAGTCTAGTCTGATCAAAATAGCTGTTCCTATCATTACGTTGTATCATTCAATCAACGCGGTTGTTATCAATATCACATCATGTCACCACGGTCCAATCAAAACGGTCATCATCATCATCATTATATTACGTAGCTGTTGTCCGGTGGGAGCGGGTCTTGTTCTTATTATACGCTAGCATAGTTCTATTGAAACGACTGTCATTATTACAGTATGTTAGCGTGATCCAATCAATACGACTAATGTCGTTGCTACGTTTTGTCAGGATTGACAGATCAAAAAGATATTTTCATTATTACATTTGGTAAATAGTGTTGTGTGCAAAACAAACAAACAAACAAACCAGCTGCTACCGTTGTTACAATTCTGTTCTTATGTTCTGATCGAAACGGCTATTCACACACATTCTTATGTTTCTGATCGAAACGGCTATTCACACAATTATGTTCGTGTTGTCCAGTCAGAACTGCTTGTGTCACTGACACATTAAACATTGTCCAGAACGAGAATGTTATCTTTACATTTTATATCTCTATTGCCAAGTTAGTATCAATCCATCTTAGTACTGCTTCAATCAAAACTGTTTTCAAGATTACCAACATTATCATTTTTTTTTTTTTTGCATTCTGCTATCAAAACTTTTTCTTGTTGTTGTCGTTGGCTTTTTTGTGTTTTATTTCTTTCTTTTCGCCTCTCTTTAGAACCGTTTATTGGCAGGCAAAATGAAGGGAAGCCACTCTCTGGTGTCACACTTGCAGAAGTGTGTCAGACCAGACGTTGCTGCGACTACCTGTCACGAAGCTATTGTCATTGAGGGAGACGGGAGAAATTAAGGGAGGTCGGTGGAGGGGGGGGGTGAGGGGGAGGAAAGGAGTGGATGGGGGATATGTCAATGGGGTGGGAGAAGGAGAAGAGGGGAGGAGGGCGAAGGTGGGGGGTGTGGGGGTGAGAGGACGAGGAGTTGACAGCAGCTGGAGGCCTTCCGCGGCGACAGTTTAATGGGATCCCGGCACAAGCATGTCCGTTCTTCTGTTGCCCCCAGGGTGAAACAGCGCCCCCATTAATCACGCAATCTCTCCCTTGTCTGCTTGCATGCGAGTGACGGCCCCTTGAAAGAAGGGACAGAAAGAGAGACCGAAGGAAAGACAGAAAGAAGGAAAAAGAAAGAACAGGGGAAGGGGGGGGGGGGGGGGGGGAGGAGGAGGGGGAGGAAGAAAGATAGAAGGATGGAAAGGAAGGAAGGGAGGAAAAACAAAAGCTCTCTTTCTCTTGGTACAGTGCGACACATCGGCAGTGAAAGTCATGGCATCTTCCGCTGATGCTAATGAACTCTTCACTGTAGGAACACTTAATGCTGATGCGGGATGATGAGGATGAGGAATGCTACGGTCGCGGGCACTCGTGTGTGAGGCAACCGACGTCTCCTCGTTAGGGGCTTTGGTTGGTGGTGCTCTGAGGACGTCAATAATCTATCTTCTTTGAAGAGTTTTCTGCCCTGAGGACATAAACAATCTATTATGTCACGAGGACATAAACAATCTATCTCCTTTGAAGGGTTTTCTGCCCTGAGGACATAAATAATCTTACTTTCTCTGAAGGGTTTTTGCGCGATTTATGCTAACGAACATACACAATTCATCTTCTTTGAGAGAAACAAAAAAGATCATCTCGTATGGAAAAAAAAATCTGTGTTGAATTTCTATGTTGGAAACAACCTATCCTTTTTGTAGAATACTAATGAGGTAAACAATGCATCTTCTTTGAAGGGTTTTGTATTATGCTAATATATACTGAACAGGGGCCGTGTTAGCACTGCTGCGTGGAAGGTGGAGGGGAGGGGAGGGGACTGGGGACTTGAGGAGAGGGAGGTGGAAGCAAGTCAGGGAAGGGGGAGTGGGTGGAGATGGTGGAAGGGGGGGGGGGGGGGGGGAGGAGGGATTGTGAGCCTAGACCTCCCAAAATCATTGTAGAGACAAAACTTGGAAGCTAAAGACGAAAGTAAGATAAATGCTAGCGCTTTATAAACACCACAGTTACTGCTAGGCTAGGCGACGCACGAGTAAAGCTGAATCGGTGCCACCGTGAAGATTACAGGTAACCACCTTGAAAGAAGGAATACCATTGTTAGAATATCATCTGTCAGAAACACTGCCTGGAAGCACCGAGCACTATTGAAAGCATCCTAGGAGAAAGTACTGTCCTTACAAGCATCTCTTCAAGTGTTCTTATTCTCTGCATCCACTCCACTCTGCTGATAACACAGCATAAGTAAACTGTCTGTGGGATTTGTTGTTTTGAAGTACAGAGGGTTACTTTCACTCGGACACTTCTTGTAAGGACACACAGTTCAGTACATGTCTATCTTTTGCCTAAAATAGGTTCTTGCCAGGTTCTTCTTACTGGCTGCTCAGACCCCCCCCCCCCTCACCCCACCTCACCGCCCCTTATCTCTCTTCCGAATCTCTCCCTCTCCCTGCATCGCCCCTTACTCTCCCAACTACTGTGTAAAACTCAAACCTAAGCGGCACTTATGGCGAGGTAAGCTTGCAATTCACAGACAATAAAGCTCCACCGGTCTTCAGTTTATCTGTAGCATTGAGACTTGCATTGTATGTATGCCAGCTTGTCAGATCTGGTTTGTTATTGTATCTATTACCGCTCTTTTCGCTCACAGAAACACACGACTCCGTTTTGGCCAAGCCTGCGATTTCCGCGCCTTTTTTTTCGGTCGTCCATGGCTTTGGAGTTCTCTCTTTCCTTTCGCGTAAACGACCACTCTCCCTTGTTTGTTTTCTTCAAGTCCGTGTATCTGTGTAAAGCAGAGCTTTAAACGACGTTTGCAATATCCCCTTCTCACAGTAGCAAGTTGTGTGTTATCATCGTGGTCGTCGTAATTCTCCTCCTCCTCCTCCTCATTATTGTTGTTGTCGTTGTCATTGTCGTTAATGTTGTTGTTTTTGTTGTTCATCATCATCACCATCATCATCATCATCTTCTTCTTCCTAAATATCATCATTATTATTACTGGTACTGTTGTTGTTGTTGATGTTTCACGTGACAGTAAGACAGAGGCACTGTTACCACCAGTTCAGTTCTCTCTCTCTCTCTCTCTCTCTCTCTCTCTCTCTCTCTCTCTGAGCTGGACAGTCTACAGTCAGCAGTCCGTATCATGGCGTCATTAGCAAACTCATAAGAGGAGGAGACACTGCACCGCTCCTGAGCCACTTTGGTGGTGTTCAGTGGTGCCTGTTCTGATCTAGCATGCGTCGGACATCACCTCCTAGACCTCCTGCCACAGACAATGTATTGTTAAATCGAAGAATTATAGCATGAGTCAATGTCCCCCTTCGTAAGGTGACACCGGGGGCCGGAACAGCTCAGTTGGTAGAGCGCCGGACTCGTGATCCAGGGGTTGCGAGTTCGAATTTCGGTACAGGGGGATTTTTCCCCTCGGAGTTAACATTGGTTCGGACTCCATTCCCCATACAGTCCTTCGAATGAGACTATAAAACCGAGGTTCCGTGTGTGAACGCACGCACAACATCTTGCACGCACGTAAAATCCCATCACCAACTTTCGGAAGGGAAGGCCAGTTTGGCCGTTGGTATGGATGACACGTTACACACAGCATGTACCTTGCCCGAAGATGGAGTATGGCTGCCTTAATGGCAGGATAAAAAACGGTCATACACACAAAACTCCACTGCTTGTCTATACAGGCAGTGTCCGCAGGAGTATATCAGCCTGCGTACGCAGTAAGAAAGAAAGAAAAGGGAAAGGTGCCACCATGTCCATTCGACGACAGTCCTCATGAACCCACCAATGTCGGCGACCTGGACAAGAACTCACCCGGGGCCTAGACGTCGGGGAAAATCAACACTGAGATCACCAGCAGGGCATGAAGTACCACAAAAATTTGAGGCTGTCATGTTCTTAAGAGGATGAGGGTGATGGTCCTCGTGGGTGTAAGCGTGGAGGAGATTGCGTGGCAGGGCTGTACTCCACGCTTCCTTTCATGACATATCCCGGCGTCAACCAGGCCCGAGAGATACGGACATATGCTATGTTGGTTAGGAAGCTGAGAGCAAGTCTATGTGCTTCCAGTCTTTCTCTCAGCACACACACAAAGCACTAATGATTCTCACTTTAATATAAACACTAACTGGGTTCGTGTCCTTTCTGTAATGCTGTATAATCTTCACAGAAGAATTCGGCTTACTCCCCAACCATTGCAGCAAGTAACACCACGTCTTTGCTTAGGTTTCAACAGTGTTAACAAAACGTCTTTTTTTTTTACTTTCAGAGTATGTGCACATCAGTCTCCAAAGCGGAAGTCACAGACCCAAACGCTCAGCGGGCATGCCCGAGGATCTGCACTTCCGGTTGACTTTCTCAGGTCAGAACATGGACCTGAGGTTAAGAAGAAGCGACGGGAGACCAGAGAGACTGAAAAGGGGTGCCAGAGTGGACAGGGGTAGCAGAAGTGACAGACATAGCAGGAGCGAGGAGCGACGGAGAAAGCAAGAGTGTGGTGGCGAAGGAATCCAAGTCTGACATCAGCCTGCACAGACAGAACTCCCAGTTCCCTCTGTTCGTCATCGAGAATGGAACTGTGTCTAGGACACCGTTGCCGCCACTTCAGGTACGTCTGTACTCATAGCACTGTTGTTCAGGGTACGTCAGCACCATTACAAATCCTTTTTAGAAAGATTCGTATTCAAGAACTACCCTCTCGTAGTACGCCCGCACTCCACAGCCTTTCGTCTGAAGTAAAAATGTATCCCACAATATTCCTTTCCGGGACAATAATGTATCAGCTGATCTCCTCTTTCCTTTGGGTACAACTGCTGTTTCTAAATCTCCTCTTTGATACATTTGGCAGTCAATACTACCCCTTCATATTTGTCTACACTGCATAGCATTTGTCTTAGGTTGCGCAACATTCTAGAACACTCGTCTGCAGGTTCGTCTTCACTCTGTTGACCTGCTCTTCAGGTTGGTCAGAAATCAACAGCACTTCTCTGCAATCATATCAGCACTCCACAGAGTTCGTTTACAGGTAGACTGTAATAAGTAGCACTTCTCTTCAGGTGGAGTTGGATTCGGATGAACTCCTCAGCACGTTTATGTTGCATTTTATTTATTTGTTCCACTTTTGCCAGTTTCCCTTTTTGTTCTTGATATTCATTTGGTCCTTTTTTTTTTTTTTTTTTTCTTTTTTCGAAGGCATAGTCGACAGAAGCGTCCTTTACCCGTTACAAAATATCTGTATTCGGATTCTCTCTGTCTGTCTGTCTGTCTGTCTGTCTGTCTCTGTCTTTATCTCTGTCTCTGTTTCTGTCTCTATCTGTCTGTCTGTCTGTCTCTCTGTTTATTGTACACTACGTCTTGTCCCAAAACAGAACTTGGTAAATGCATTTTAATCAAACGAGTAGAGTAGCTGATACGAATGAGAGATAAAAGGACAGGTTGGTTCTAATTCGTTGTCTTGAAGCTCTGTAATCGATCAGTAAGGACGTGCGTGATGAAGATGCTACCACGGAAATCTGTGTTTACACTGCATGGATGCACTCTACGCTTTCTTTTATAATGTATGCCGACGTCCACTGGGTCCCGAAAATACAGGCATCGGCAGAGCCGGCTGATGAAATTAGAGACGCACCTGTTTAGTGGTTGAAAGTCAACAGTCCTTATTTGAAGTCTTACAGTCTGAGACCATAGCAAGCTCAGAACTCGGTAGTTATGGTAGAGCCGTATTCATGGGATACAATCAGCGCTACGTTTTCAATGATCATTTTGTCATTCTTGTGTGATGAGCGTATCACAACAATAGTCATTTCCGTTGGAAAGGGCACCCTATGAACTCACTTATGGACAGAAGAGATTCGGTAGAATGGAACCGGTATGAACTTGATAGGTGCAACAGTCATGGACATCATTTTCCGGGATGAACTGAAAAGGGAGGTGGATGAGCTTGACCTCAGAACAAAGCATCTGTTGTCTGTTTTCTTTTCCTCGTTTTCGTCCCTCTCCTCCCCCCCCCGCCTACCCCCCCCCCCCCCCCTTTCCACTCCGTCCTAATTCTACCGAAGTTCAAGAGGAGCAGGGGCAGACAAGTAAACGGAAACTCTGTGACGTTCTAGGTCGCTTGGTTGTGACCCCTGTGCTATTTTGGGGGGAGGAGTATGTGTAGGGGTGGGGTTAGGTGGGAGTGGGGAAAGATCTGACTCTAAAGTTCCTGTAGTCCACTTGTTTTAGTTTGAGTGGCACATGTTCGCCTTCTGTCCCATTTGCATCGAAAGAAACAAAGGTTTCATTCTAGCCCTACTTCCACGACTGTTCAAAAACAAAAAAAAACAAAAAATAAAACAAAAGAACAAACAAAACAATACAAAGCAAAACAAAACAAAAACAAAACAAAGCAAAGCAGCAAAACCGAATGGCGTACTTGACCCGTCGCTGTTACGCCTTGAAACGTGTAAGTATTCATCCAAATGGCTTCCAGTGAAGGAGTGATGATTTCGTAACGAGTCACAGGGCATAGGTTTTAACAAAACGGACAGCAGAATCTGCCATGCTTGGTTCCATTCCAAACAATAGTTCGTTAGCCACTGGCAAAGGAAAAACTGTTAGCTGCACTAAGGATGCAAACTGTTCCCACCAGCATTTTCGAACTCGCGAGACAGGAAACGAACTAAACTAGAAGTGCCAATTGAAATAAGATATCTCACTTTACCGTTAGGCTTCACAATGTAACCAACCTGTGTCTGCTTTCCTTACGTGTGCTTGTCCTGTCTCTGATCAACTTTGCTGGCATCTTCTGTAGACCCCGCAAGAGGTGGTACATACAACTACAATCTTATAGAGTGAAAGATATTGAAGGGCCTACTCACCCACAGTCCATGGAAAGGTGCTGAAAGTCAAGGGCAAAGGTCAGAGATGAAGGTCACATTATGGTATTATGTTAAATAATAAAACAAAAAATAGTAGAAGTAGTAGAGTTTCCATCTTGATTTGATGAACGTGGCGGTGCCGAACCATGACGAGTAAAGGTTTCGTTTCGTTTCGGAACTGAGCCATAGGTCAAAGGTCAAGGTCAGAACACTGCATAACACAAAACTTATGCATATATAATATTCCTTGTTTTGCGTTCAATGGTCATCAAACTTCGCACAACGATTTCTTGACCATACGAAGACACTGACATCGGTCAAGTAAAGAAAAACGACATTGGTATAGCCAAGTGACAAGATCCAATGACCTTGCTGCAATAGTC
>JADBJO010000473.1:525000-532500 GCA_016801955.1 Conus betulinus | reverse complement strand
AGGGATTCTGTGTCATGATATATTGTTGGTTCATGAAGTGAGTTAGAATGTATTCTGGGTCATGAGGTGTACAGAAATGTATTCTGGATCATGACACATACAAGAAATATTCTGGGTCAGAATGTGTGCAGGAATGTATTTCGGGTGATGACATATTAATGAATAGAATTCAGGTTATGATGTGTACAAAAAGAAAAAGAAGAAAAACAAAAAAAACAAAAACAAACGAGTTCTCGGTTATGATATGTCCAAGAATGCAGTCCGGGTTGTCACATATATAGAAATATATTCTCTGTCTTGATGTGTACAGGAGAGTATTCTGTGTCTTACTGTGTACAGGAATGTATTTTGGGTGATAATATCTGCAGGAATGTAGTTTGGGGCGTGATATATGCAGGAATCTGTGTGCGCAGAAAAATGTATTGTGGGTCATCATGAGGGCGGGGATGTACTCTGGGTCATGGTGTGTACAGGAAGGGGTGCTGTGTCATATTCTGTACAGGAAGGGGTGCTGTGTCATGATGTGTGCAGGAAGGGGTGCTGTGTCACATTGTGTGTGCAGGAAGGGGTGCTGTGTCATGTTGTGTACAGGAAGGGGTGCTGTGTCATATTGTGTACAGGGAAGGGGTGCTGTGTCATGATGTGTGCAGGAAGGGTGCTGTGTCATGATGTGTGTGCAGGAAGGGGTGCTGTGTGTCACATTGTGTGCAGGAAGGGGTGCTGTGTCATGTTGTGTGCAGGAAGGGGTGCTGTGTCATGTTGTGTGCAGGAAGGGGTGCTGTGTCATGATGTGTGCAGGAAGGGGTGCTGTCATGTTGTGTGCAGGAAGAGGTGCTGTGTCATACTGTGTGCAGGAAGGGGTGCTGTGTCATGATGTGTACAGGAAGGGTGTTGTGTCATACTGTGTGCAGGAAGGGGTGCTGTGTAATGATGTGTACAGAAAGGGGTGTTGTGTCACACTGTGTGCAGGAAGGGGTGCTGGGTCATATTGTGTACAGGAAAGGGTGCTGTGTAATGTGTGTACAGGAAAGGGTGCTGTGTCATGTGTGCAAGAAAAGGTGCTGTGTAATGTGTACAGGAAGGGGTGCTGTGTCATGATGTGTACAGGAAGGGGTGCAGTGTCATGATGTGTACAGGAAGGGGTGCTGTGTCACATTTTGCGCAGGAAGGGGTGCTGTGTCATGATGTGTGTACAGGAAGGGGTGCTGTGTCATATTGTGTGCAGGAAGGGGTGCTGTGTCATATTGTGTGCAGGAAGGGTGTGCTGTGTCATATTGTGTACAGGAAGGGGTGCTGTGTCGTGATGTGTGCAAAAGGGGTGCTGTGTCATGTTGTGTGCAGGAAGGGGTGCTGTGTCATGTTGTGTGCAGGAAGGGGTGCTGTTTGACGTGGCCATGAACCTGTACTCCGTCACTCCTGACCAAAATGGCTTCCACTGGATCCGTCAACAAGACACTGTCAAAGACTTCAGGGGAGATTACATCGACAACACAGGTAGGTCTTCTTTACACCCACAACACTGAAAAGTGAACTTGGAGTGCGCAAAACAGCGATGCTAGTTCTACAGGTATAATATCAATAAGCCAGCTTTTCAAAATGCAGCAACGACGCGTCAAATTTACACATCCGCCACACAATATCCACCATGACATGCGCAGACGAGACGACGTTAAGAGCAGCTGTTTACCGAATTCTAGCAGCTGCAATGTAAAGTATAGGAAGAAGATCCACCACTCATGATGACTCTTTACTTCCAAACCACCGTCAGAGTTCCACAGCTATTACTTCCACATCCGGTGTGCAACGGTTTCTTTTCCGATGGTTACGTTTTCTTTGGAGACATGGCCGACTTTGATGCATTTTTTTTTTTCAAATAGAGCATCTGTTATGTGTTTTCTTTTCTTTATTACAATAAAACAGGCAACATAAATTCTGACTTCGTCGCACGCATGAGGCGACTTAAACAGAGGCTGTTTGTGGAACGTGAGAAGTTGCGATTAAAATGAAATGCATTGACACGAAAAAAACGCCCCTCCTAACACAACCGTTACTTCCGCTTCCGGGTCTGTCCGTTTTTTTTTTCTTTCCTTTTCCTTTGTTGTTGTTGTTAAAAACAGATCGGACTACATCCATATACCTTTTTTTTTTCCAATAGCGTATATTTGGGATGTTTTCTTTTCACAGATACCACACAACGACGGGCGGAGGAGGGGGGGGGGGGGGGGGGGGGGGGGGGGGGGGGGGGGGAAGCCGATTTCATGTAGTTGTTTTTCTCTTCAAATCACTTCGTCTGTATCAATGTTCTTTTTTTTTACGAGAAGTATTTCAATACATAAAGGGGGAAAAAAAAAAAGAGGCGAACTGCTGTAAAGCATGTTCATACACCGCTCTTCCCGACCTTCCTCCGTCCATATCAAACTGGGGTCTTCTGTCAGGGCCTGGTGCCACTAGGACCCAGTACCAGGTTCTTCGAACAGTCGAGTCAGGTCAGTAAGTAGTCAATCAGTTCCTTGGCTTGGCTCAGTTTCAGGACGAGGCGCAGAACCCAGTTCCGGCAACAGCAGGCCCCCGAGGAGAGCCAGGCGGCACAGCAAAGTCCTGCAACTGCTGGGCCTGTCCGACCACTTCGTTCACCACCAGCTCCCCCGTTCCACCACACCCAAGTCACCACCGTCTCGGTCCCTAGGCGGCGCTGCCCGCCGTCACGTGACGGAGAACCAGGTCAAAGGTCGCGTGACAGGAAGTCGACTGAGACGGGAGGAGAGACGAAGAAGAAGCCGGCGGGGGGCGGTGTCGCACTACCAGATCGAACTCTTCATGGTAGCTGACTACAAAGACTACACTGAGTAAGTCTGAAGATGAACGAAAAATCACACTGATCGATAGCGAGTGTAGTGGTGGGAACGGCAAATGCAAGAGAAGAACTAGACAAAGTAAATCGATTTATTATTTGATAGGAATTTCGTGGCACTGGGTTAGTGTAAGATGATCAATAAAATACATGAAGTCTTCTATGTGAAATATCAGCAGAAATACCCCCCCCCCCCCTCCCCCCCTGAGACATAAAAACAACTAAACAACTAACAACCCCACACACGCCACTATCTGAAAAGTTCGTTTCATTAGTCAACACGATAGGTCGATGGTTAGTTGGACTATATGTTGGAAGTCAGTAAACAAAAAATAAAATGAAAAGATCTTTTAGAGTCAGTCTGTGCTGAATATGAATATGAATCAAACCACTGCTTTACTGTGTAAGTTACACGAACTGAAGAAAAGAAAACGTGCCACAGAACACACCGAATATGTGTAGATGGTGACCAGATGATGATGTATGAAAACTATGCAAGCCAGCACAGGGGCAGGGCAGGTCAGACATCTGGCTGTTACCAAATGCCATAGGCTCACCTAACACGTGCACGTATTTCGCCCAAATCCCCTGTCCAAGACCATCACTACTCGGTACAGGACGCCTTAGGGGCTGACCGAAATACGTCCTACATGGACCACATCAGTTGGGGACCGGAACAGCTCCGTTGGTAGAACCCCGAGCTCGTGATCCTGGTGAACCTGGGGCTGCGGGTTCAAATCTTACGTTGGGCATTTTGGTACAGGTAGAACTTTTCCCTTCGATTTGCCATTGGTCCTGATTCCATTTCCTAAAGAAAAGTCTAGGAAGTGAGACTAGACAGTGAGGCTCCGGGTATGAAAGCACGCTGGCTTCACATCTTGCGCGCACGTAAGATCCCATCACCAGCTTTGGGGAGAGAAAGCCAGTTTGGCCGTTGGCGTGGATGGCACGTGTTAACATGGTATGCACTATAAGAATGAGAATATGAGTGAAAACTGATTGACTGACAGAGTGAATGAACGTGGCAAAAACGACTTCTTTCGTCGTGCTGAACTGATGTCCAGCATTTGCTTCTGGTTCCGTGTGAACTGGAGTCCACTGTGCAGAGTGGTCAGCTGACTGTGGGCGTGGGTATTTCTTCGCCCCCCCCCCCCCCCCTCACCGCCCCCTTAAAAGCCTATTCTCATGGCTACCAGGCATGTTTATAACACCTTTTGTAGTGTTGACAGCGCCACGTAGAAATGCTTCCTAAAGTCAACACATTGGCTACTTACTCGCAGGTTTCTGGTCGCTTTCCTGTTTTTTGTTTTCCCCTGAAAGTCACAAAGATTTTTCTAGATGCAAAGTGAGGCGACTGCAGGCGGAAATCTACACACATTTTAAATATTAATGTTAATTTTTTTGGCGGTGCACTAACACTAATCTAAACTTTGACAAGATTATCCACTTATAAAAACATGTTGCTCAGTTGTTTTACGTACTAAAACGATATCAAAGTAAAGCTTTTTTCAAGAAGAGGATAAACATGATTGCAGGTGGCTCCAGTACTATGACTACAACAAGACGCAGACAGCGATAGAAATGCATATCTACTATCCTTTATTGCCAACTGGGTATGTTTTCCTTTTTGTCTTTCTGGCTGCCTGTCTCTCTCTCTCACTGTCTCTCTCTCTCTCTCTCTCTCTCTCTCTCTCTCTCTCTCTCTCTCTCTCTCCCCTCTCTGTATGTATGTGTGTGTATGTGTCGTGCGTATGTATGTGTGTGTGTGTGTGTGTGTGTGTGTGTGTGTGTGTGTGTGTGTGTGTGTGTAAGTATGCGCGTATGTCTATTATCTGTCAGTTTGTATGTTTAGCTGGATCTCCCTCCCTCCCTCCCTCTCTCTCTCTCTCTCTCTCTCTCTCTCTCTCTCTCTCTCTCTCTCTCTCTCCCCAAGAACTGAAGAACTGACTTCATGACATCACTCACATGTACAGGTGGAAATCTCGAAAGAAATCCCAGAGAACATTAAAACAAAAACAGTTTATCATTATCAAAGGGAAAAAAGTAAAAAAAAAAAAAGCCCCAGCTTATCACAGACATTTAATGGAACGAGCCTCTAGAAAGATCTGGTTTCTTTTTCCTTTCAATACTACAGTCAATAATTTATCACCGACTCTCCGTTCCCCCTCACCTCTCTCTCTCCCTCTCTGTCTCTGTGCCCCTCTCTCAGAATAATTCTAAATCCTCGAGGATGTTGGTCTCTCTCTTGTCATTGGCTCCCGTAGACTGTGTCTGTTACATTGCAGCGTTTTGAATTCCAGATAAATTTAGTCTACCATCTCATTTAAAATTCTTAATTTCTTCTTCACTGAATGCTCTTGTTTCTTTGATTATTTTTGAGACGTTGTTCATGTTCATTGCAGGAGTATGTCTTCGGTTTTTCTTTTTTTTTTTTCTTTTTTTTGGCTGTTGCTTATATGGAATTATTTTTATCCAGCACGTAACTGCAGGATCCAGTAGCAAGCCTGATCAGCTCTACACAGAGCGAAACAGCTGCTGCTTGCTGGTCCGGCTAACCTCCCATAAGGAGGAAGAAGAAATAGCAACGAAAGCACTCACTGAATCATTTCAACTGGGTCGAATTAGATTTTGTTCTTCTCCATATCTGTTAATTAAAGACATTGGAGCCGAGGTTTTATTTACATCTGCTCCCCCCTCCCCCTCTTTGTCTGTCTGTCTGTCTGTCTGTCTGTCTCTCCCTCTGTCTGTCTCTCTCTCTCTCTCTCTCTCTCTCTTGTACTGCTGCTGGAAGTCGTGTGTGAACTCAGCACACATTGTTTGCTTTTTATACATTTATATACAGGATGTACAGGAGGGCGTGGAAGGTGGGTGATAGGTGGGATATAGGTGGGGGGAGAGAGGGAAAGGGGGGGGGGGGGTAGCAAACACCCATGAAAGATAACTCTTTCAGACTGTCCTCCCCTTAAGGGAAGAGTTGCTCATCTCCTGTACAAGATCTGTAATGTGATCACTGTAATATGATTCTGTTGGATGTGTGTGGCGAAACACAGCAGTTCAGATCGCTGATTTCTGTGTAGCGTGTGCGTGTACCAACACCAGTTGAAGTGTAATTATTATTGATGTTCTTGTGCCGGCTGTGTGCATAGATTACATTTTAACATGATCATCGTGCGATGTCTGTCAATGTGCAGATCTCTCAGCGGTATCGCAGCATTGGCAACATAGATCCTGACCTGAGGATCGATATCGTCAGCACGGGGTTGCTTATTGTCAAGGTAATGTGCTCTTCTCAGGGCTGTTTGTGCCACCTCCACCTTCGAGGTTGTATCGTGCATGTTATTTTTATTACATGAAGACAGTCTCTTTCACTTTCATGTTACCCTTTTCCTTTCAAGACGGTTCCTCAGTTTGAAGGGAACTCTCGTCACTGAAAGGTGATTCTCTGTATTTAAGGAACACGCATCGTATTTGAAGATGATGTTTTCGCCTTCCATACTTTTCTGTGCAACTCAAGCTAATACCCATCCGTTTCTTTTAGCTTAACCCATTCTGGTTCAGGAAAATAATATCCGCCTTAGATTAACCCGTTCCACATCACAATAGTAACTGTCAATTCAGGGTACGTAGATTCCGCTTCAGAGTTCCAGAGACTGTCTTCAATTTTGAGGTAATAAACTCCTAATTCAAGATTATGTCTTTCACTTCAAAGGAATATCCATCCATCCATCTTACAAACAGAGTCCTCATTTTCGCCAGAAACTATTAATTCAAGTTAATGTCTTTCACTGGCAGGCGTGAAACTTCAAATTCTAAAATATTTAACTCAAGAAAATAAAAGTCCATGACCAGATGCTTTCTTCTCCATTGGTATGATTTAGCCTACTTTTAATTCAAGACAATGTCTTCTAGTTCTTTTTGATGCGTTTTCAATTTTTAAAGAATCTTCCATTTTAAGATCATTGACTTCTAATTCAAACACAAACAGTCCATTACATAGTACATAAACTTCCAGTTTGAGAGATGTCTTTCATTTTGAGGTAATAAACTGACTACTCCAGATAATGTCTTCCATTCAAGGTAATAATGTCCAATGTAAGATAAATTCTTTCGAGACTGCAGTTCAAGATAACATTTTCCATTTCATGGTATCAAGTTCGATATCAAGATAATGTCTTTCACTTCGAGTTAATAAACTTCCGATATATGTTAATATTGTCTTTTGCTAGGTGATAGACCTCCAATGCAAAGCAATCTCTTCGAATTCAAACATGGTAAACTCTCAGCTTAGGTTAATGTCTTCAATTTCAGGTAATAGTCCTCCAAATGCAGGTAATGTCTTCTGTTTCAGTTTCAGTTTCATCAAGGAGGCGTCACTGCGTGCGGACTAGTCCATACACGCTACACCACATCCGCTAAGTTTTGAGACCACACTACGCATGATTTTTAAGCTGATGGATAAATGAAGTAACAACTAAGCTGAGAGAATTGAAGAAGAAGGTCTCGTGACAACGACTTAGCAGATGTCTGACCTACGCATTAGTCTTATGCGCTGGTTAGACCTTGAGTGCCTACGTGACATTGTTTTTTCTTTTTTTTTCCCATTTATCATTCTGGTTATTATTATTATTTTGTTGGTATGTGTGTGTAGT
>JADBJO010000473.1:505000-515000 GCA_016801955.1 Conus betulinus | reverse complement strand
GATATACGTACAATTCCAATCCTACCCACGCATGTTGTACATTTACTAGTACAGAAGTGATGTGTTTATAGTATTTCTTCAACTGAGTGACAGATTCTGATTGTCTGAGAGACAGTTTCAGTTTCAGTTTTCAGCTTTATCAAGGAGGTGTCACTGCGTGCGGACTAGTCCGTATACGCTACACCACATCCGCTAAGTTTTGAGACCACACTGCGCATGATTTGAAGCTGATGGATACATGAATTAACGACTAAGATGAGAGAACTGAAGAAGAGGATCTCGTGGAGAGACAAATGGAGTTTACTGGGAAAGGGGACAGAAACAGATCTTTCAATGTTAAAAAGTACAGCTCGTGCAGAGGATGACGTCGCTACTGTCACGCAAGAGAGTAAGTGAACACTGCGCGTGGCTCATTAGTGCATCACGTGCAGTCCATGAACAGAGTGATCTGTACGCCGTGTGTACACTGTCAACGCCCCTTGAACGACCAGCCCAGCGCGCAACATCGCGTGTCTTCTTGTACTCCCAGTTCTTAAAGAACAGAGAGTATTTACCATGGGAACGAAGAAATGCTGTCTGTGTATCTGTCCGTGGTCAAAATGTGTTCCACTTGCTCCAGACAAAACGTCTGAGCCGATCTTTCTGAAAATTTGTAGGTATGTTCTTTATGGGTCACGGATGATGCCCAATGTATTATTTTACCAGAATATCGTTACTAACGGCTAGGAAGGGGCCGCCAAAACCACAAAAAAAACGCCAAAAAAAATAAAGGCCGCAAACGGTTTTTCATGTTTAGGGAATATCTCAGTGACGAAATACTTTATGACGCATGCTTGATTGTGACGTCAAATACATAATGACGCATGTTTGATTGTGACGTTTCTCACTACCATAAACTGGGAGTACGTTTACATGCTTTGCACCTTGTTTTCTGTTTTGTTACCACAGCAACTCCAGCAGGTGGACCAGTATGGGAGCATGTGTCGGCGGCTGTTCTGTGCAGTGCCGTGGGACCCCACCACCTTCCAAGCCATCTTTGCCATGGAGAAGACCACACCTGTGGCAACCGAAAGGTGAGTGACGTCATTGAGAGAGAGAGAGAGAGAGAGACCTCATTGACAGTGATGTCACTGGTGTGTGTTGTTATTGTGATCATATTCACATGGATAACATTTGTGAAATATTAAGTCTGATAAAGATTAGAACGTATACAATAACACGATGAATTGTACAATGGCTGCTGCTGCTGCTGCTGCTGTTGCTGCTGCTACCTTGTAGCACAAATTAGTTACATTTTATCACAATGACACTGGCGACTGAGGCCTTTGTGACTGACATTATGGTGTTGGTGGTGACTGACGTTATGGTGTTGGTGACTGGTGTATAGCGACACTGGCGACTGAGGTCTTTGTGACTGACGTTATGGGTGTTGGTGACTGACGTTTGTATGGTGTTGGTGACTGACGTTATGGTGTTGGTATAGCGACGGCGACTGAGGCTGGCGACTGAGACTTTTGTGACTGACGTTATGGCGTTGGTATAGCGACACTGGCGAGGCCTTCTGAGGTCTTTGTGACTGACGTTATGGTGTTGGTGACTGACGTTATGGTGTCAGTTATAGCGACACTGGCGACTGAGGCCTTTGTGACTGACGTTATGGTGTTGGTGACTGACGTTATGGCGTTGGTATAGCGACACTGGCGACTGAGGCCTTTGTGACTGACTGACGTTATAGTGTTTTGTGACTGACGTTATGACGTTGGTGTAGGGAGGCCTTCGTGGACTGACGTTCAGGTGTTGGTGACTGACGTTCATGGTCGTTGGTGACACTGACTGGCGACTGAGGCCTTTGTGACTGACGTTATGGCGTTGGTATCGCAGCTGGCGGCTGCTGGCATTCTTTCGTTCCTTGAGATAATGGAGTGGTGCCAGGGTCAGTTCGCCGTCCAGCTGCAGCGCTGCTGTGGCAGAACTAACAGTAACAACAACAAAATCATACTCATAATCATAATAATAGTGATAATATAATAATAATCAAAATCATAATAATGCTGCTGCTGCTGCTGCTGATGATGATAGCATCATCAGTAGCAACGGTAGTAGCAGTAATAATCATAAGAATGACGATGATGATAGTATGATAGTACTGATAATGATAACAACATAGTAATAATAAGTAGAAGATAAGAAGATAACAAGAAGAACAAAGAACAACGACAACAACAAGAACAAATAATAATAATAATAATAATAGTAATAATGATAGTATGAATGACAATGATGATGATGATGATAATGATGATAATAATAACAACAACACAACAACAATAATACTGATAATGATGATGATGGTGATAGTAATAATAATGATACTAATAACTGTCATCATTGTTGTTGTGGGTTATTGTAATGGTGATGTCGATGGCAAATGACGACGACGACGACGATGATGGTGCTAATGGCGGCGGTTTGGACAGTGGTGTGTGCAGGGAAAGTGCACCGCTGACATCAATGCGCCTTCCGCTCTGGGTGAGTCGGTCCCCCCCCCCCCTCCTCCCCTCACCCCCACCCCCCCCCCACTCCACTCCCCCCCCCCCCCCCCCCCCTCACACTCAACCCCAACGCTCCCAACTCCACACCCACACGTTTCCACTCTTCTCATTCACAGCTACTTCTTTGCCCGTCCTTCCTTCCTCTCCCCCCTTGTCTGTCTCCCTCATCTCCACTTCCTTGCTTCCTGCATCCCTCTCTCTCTCTTCTGCCTCTCTTTTGGACTTCTTTGCCTTTCTCATCCCTCCCCACCCTCCTATTTCCTTCTTATCTCCATCCCCCCCCCCTCTCTTTTTTCCTTCCTTACTTCTCTGCTTCTTCCTCTCCCCACCAGTTTTCCTCCTGTATTTTCTTCTGTTTGATTGACATCTGTGTTTCGACCCTCGTGTCCGCCGCTCTTTGTTTTGTTTGAATGCTCAGTGTTGACCTCGCTCTATCAGGTGAAAGGTATGGAGGTGAATAACTTTCATAATGTCAGTACTGTCTTGTATGGTTCATATGTTGCTGAAATTGTCATGGTTATTTCGTAATCACAGGTTGCAACATTCTTTTTTTTTTTTTTTTTTTTGTAAAGATCAACAATTTTGTGTACCACTAGGGTATTTCTCTCATGTAAATATGCATAATCATATGTGGGTTTGAAATTACTTACATGGATGATAAATTGAGTGTGGAGGTGGTTTTTTTTTTTTTTTTTTTTTTTTTTTTTTTTGTCTAATATCATCTGACGATGAAAAGACATTAAGTAAACCACTGAACTGAACTGAACTGAACTGAACTGAGCTTTCTTCCCAGTCCTCTCTCATCATCCATTCTTCTTATCGACTTGCTTCTTTCGTCCCTGTCTACGTAATGCTTCGCTGATCCATAATTGCTCCCCCCCCCCCCTTTTTTTTTCTCCTTTCTTCTTTCGTTTCTCTGTTTCCCGATTGCTCTTTTCCTTTCACGACTTTGTCGTTTCTACTCTTCTTTTTTTGTTTCTGTTTCTGACCTTCCAATCTACTACTCTTCTCTTCCCCACCACCTTTCCGTTTGTCTTTTCCCTAAGCTTTGCTTTCCACTTCCGTCTGTATCTCTCTCTCTCTCTCTCTCTCTCTCTCTCTCTCTCTCTCTCTCTCTCTCTCTCTCTCTCTCTCTCTCTCTCTCCTCCTCTGTCAGTTACACTTTGCTTTTCTTTTTGAAATATTGTCTTGCTTTGTTGTGTTGTGATGATCTATGGTTTTGCAGCTTTCTTTTTCTGCTTAATGACATTGTGACCCTCCTATCGGCCTATGTGTCTCTAGAAAGTGGTGACACAATTATTTCTGTCAAAACAAGCGTACAACGCAGTGTTCCATGTGGCTTCTCCTCCGAAAAAAAAACGTCTAAAGAAATAGATTTTAAAGTGATTTTTTTTTTTTTATTATTGTCATCATCCTTATGACTATGACATAAGCAGACATGGTATGATGTAGCTATCATCATCATCATCATCATCCTCCTCCTCCTCCTCATCATCCTCATCATCATCACCATCATCATTATCATCGTCATCATCACCATCATCATCACCATCACCATCACCATCACCATCATCATCATCATCATTACCATCACTATCATCACCATGGCCATCATGGGCATCGTCGTTGTCGTTGTGGCTGTCGTGGTGGTGACAATGACAGAAGACCACGTCATGGTGTCCGCAGACTCCTGCCCTCAGGGGGACTCGCCGCAGATCCGGTGCCGACGTCACTACTGCCGCATCTACCCGGCACACTACAGAGACATCTTCTGCTGCCAGACCTGCAGCCAGCCCCCGCCCCCCTCCAACTTCATCTACTCCATGGCCAATGCCCCCGTCCACATAGAGACCGTGACACGGGTGAGTCACTCGTGCTTTCTCTGTCTGTCTCTGTCTGTCTGTCTGTCTGTCGCTCTCTCTGTCTGTCAGTCTGTCTGTCTGTCTGTCTATCTGTCTGTCCTGTCTGTCTGTCTGTCTGTCTGTCTCTCTGTCTGTCTGTCTGTCTGTCTGTCTGTCTCTCTCTCTCTCTCTCTCTCTCTCTCTCTCTCTCTCTCAGACAGTTACTGTTTAAACGTTTTCACAGTCATCTTTTGGAGAATGTTTCAGACACCTTTTTTGTCGTCTCTGTCAACAGAGAGTTCCTGTGTTGCCCAAGTTTCATCCTCCGCCAACAACGCCCACTTCTGCAGCAGACGTGCCAGCTTCAGCAGCAGCATCAACACTATCAACAACCGCAGAATCAGCATCAACGTCAACACCAGTGGGCATATTCAACATCAGAATTGAGGTCGACAACTTCAGTACCACCAAACAGTAGCATCAACAACATCGTCAACGTTAGCATCAGAATCTTCAAAATCACCGCTGGTCTTGACCCCAACATCGGAATCAACACCCGAAAGTCCACCTTCCATTTCAAGACAACCATCGACAACACAGACGACAACATTAACTACACAGTCAACTCCTGCAACGTCAAGACTGACATCAAGACCAGAATCATCATTACCACTTGAGCAGCTGACGCACACGTCAACACCTGTGGCGCAGACGGCAGCATCAACGCCATTACCATCATCGACCTCAGGGTCATCATCGCTACCCGCGTCGTCCACAGTGGAACCATCCCCACCAGCATCACCATCATCACCACTTGCATCTTCCACGTTGACGAGCTCCACACCATCGACGACTTCCACAACGCTTCAGCCGACCTCCAGGATCGAACAACCGACAAGCCGCAAGCCCAAAACGGGCGACACTGATGACGTCGATGACTCTGACGGGCAGTCTGCTAGAAACAGGTAAATATACAGAGCACACAACGGCAGAGCTGATGTACACACGAAGCTTCTTCGGCTTACTTTCAATCTTTCTATCACTTAGACTTAGATGCTCCCGCGTCTTGTGACGCATGAGGCAGTCAAAGCGCTCCACTGTGCACGGTCCTCAGCCAGTCTGGTAGTGTCATTCCATCCTCTGTCAACGAGTCTGAGGTCTCTTTCCTAACTATCTTACTTGATAATTAAAAAAACATATCAGATTTGATCATTCTAATGAATCTGATTCGTCATTTCGAAAAGTCACCTAGTTTGACAATTGTTATCAATCCATGTCATTTGATTTTCATCCATCAATCGTATTCAATCATACTTAATGAATTTATTTCTTTTGATAATTTCTTCCATTAATCCACATTAGGTGTTATTTTTTTTTTTTAAATATCTGTCTCATTTCATAGTTTTTCACAAATCCAGCCGATTTGACACATTTCTGTTAAAATACCCCATTTGACCTTCATTTTTTTTCTTCTCAGATATGAATCCCCTGTGACTGTTACACTGATCTGTCTAATTCCACTCTTTCTAAGGAGCCCGTCTTAGTTGGTGATATTAACGGATTCTCTCACTCGATCACTTTTCATGAATCCATTTCTTTGATTAAAAAAAAAAAAACATCAACAACAACAAAAAACGCCCATCTGATCTGATCATCGTTGATGCATCCAATTAATTTGATCGAGTATATTGGCTAAACGTGATCTGCTCGTTTGTAATAACGCCATCTTATTTGATTTTTTTTTTTCAAACAGTGGATTAATCTGATCTGATCGTTTTTGAGGAGTTCATCTTGTTTGACTTTTTTTTGTCAACAAATCTTTTTTTCTTTCGTTATTTTTACTGTGTGCACTTGACTCCTTTGTATCACCTTGACTGTGTCTTCTTCATTTGATGTTTCTGATGTCGTCGTAACTGTTTGCTGCAGGGGAAAGGCCACCTGTTGACAGAGAGACCAGACGACCGCTTCAGCCATCTTGACAGACCAGACAACTTCCCCCAGCGAGTGAGAGACGCAGTCACAGAGACACAGTCATCTGTAACCATAGCAGAAAGGCAGCCCACTCGTAACTACGGCAGAGAAACAAATATACCGGTAACCACCACAGAGAAACAGTTACTGGTAACTACCATGGAGAAACTGTCACCGGTAACCACCATAGAGAAACAGTCATCTGTAACTACCACGGAGAAAAAACGTCACCGGTAACTACCACGGAGAAACAGCCACCGGTAATTACCACAGAGAAACAGTCACCGGTAATTATCACAGAGAAAAACAGTCACCGGTAACTACCACAGAGAAACGGTCACCGGTAATTACCACAGAGAAACAGTCACCGGTAAATTGCCACAGAGAAACAATCACTGGTAACTACCACAGAGAAACAGTTACCGGTAATCACTACAAAGAAACAATCACCGGTAATTACTACAGAGAAACGGTCACCGGTAATTACTACAGAGAAACAATCACCTATGATGACAACAGAGAAACACCCATTAGTAACAACCACAGAGAAACAGTCATCAGTCACTACCTTAGAGAGACAGTCAACAGTCAACACAACAGAGAAAAAGTCACCAGTAACAACAACAATAACAACAACAACAACAACAACAGAAAATCAAGCAACAGAAGCTGCGTCCAAAAATCAGCCAGCAGTGACTACAACAGAAAAGCAGCCGTCAGGAGCTACACCAGAGGAACAATCACCCACAACCACAACGGAGCGACAGTCGCTGACCACTGTAACAGACCAGAGATCATCAGTCGCCACAACGCTCGAAGAGTCGCCAATCATCCCAGCAAACAAACGGCCAGACATCGGTACCAAAGATCCGCCATCACCACCACTGACCAAGAGATTGATGGACGCGCCCCCGTCGACCCCAACACTCAGAACACACTGGTGGTATTACCACCGGCTAATCCCTACGCCAAAGCCAAGCCGGACAGCGGTGGTGGTGGGCAGCGTGAAAGACCACTCTCAGCAAGTCACAGACCAAACCCTGCTTTCAAGTAACAGAGCAAAACAGGGCACCGCTATCACCACAGACACCCTCATTCCCTCATTCACAGAGCAAACACCACTACCAGCCTACACGGTGGAGACAGGTATCGCAGTAGACACGCCAGCCTGCCGGTCACTGACTCAGGCAGACTGACAACGCTCCATACTACCAGCGCTGACGACCCTCTGGCAGCGGACCCAGCATTGCAGACAGGAACCACAATCAACACGATCCAGGCAGAGAGCCCACGAAGAACTGTCCAGGTAGGAACGTCAGAGGCGATGTGGACCAGGTAAGGTTCCCACAAAATGCAGACCAGCTGAAGACTGGACGAAGGGCAGGCCAGGCAGGCAGGTCTTCGAGTCAACACAGACCCCACTGGGACTCTTGGAAGCGCAGATCCTAAAGGAACACCGGACCGAGCAGAAGTGATAGAGGTTGCACTGAATGCAGACTATAGAGGAGCAGAACAAAATACAGGTGAGCCACAGACCGCTGGGGTCACGTCACAGACCGTGCGTCCACCCCAGTACCGTAGCACGACGACCGTGAGAGAAGCATCTCCCATCCCCGAGCCAACGCAATTTTCGGAGGTTTCACGTGCGTCCGTGGGTCTGCAGAGCGAACACACTGCCGGTCCAGCAGAACCATGGGGGACAGAGGACGCGCCCTCGTTCGTGATGCCAGAAAGACAGACCTCCCCTCAACCGCTCTGGACTCTATCCCGCGCCGACCTAGTTCCCGGCACTGTTACTTCGGACGTCACACCTGAAACACCTGTGATGTCTCACACCGTAGAAACAAAGGGGAATGCTGAAAAAAAATCATCACAAACCTGACCGCCTATCAGAACAGTGACGTAGACACGCCTGCTGACGTCAGTGCTACGGCGCATCGCGAAGCTCAGACGACAGCAAGGGCAGAGAGCGATTCCACCGTGACGCCAGCTGTCGGTCACCCGGGCAGCTATCTTCATCCAGGAGATTCCTATCGCCATTTGGACCGGGGCTCCCTGTCCCACTATTACCTCTCCCGCGGCTCTCTGTGGTCTGAAGAGTCGTCTCCCCTGCCTCCGCCTCACGGTGCAGGGGCAGTCTACCTGAGGCCCATGCCGGGCTCACACTTGGCCGGCCAGCCTTCAGCTCCACGTGTCCGGATCTCCCACGACCAACTCCACCCTGCACGTGAGTCGCCACTCACCCGACACAGCCGCCTTCCTTCCACCGTCACGGGTAGTCTGACCACTGCGCCCACTGTAGACTCCACACGTGGCGGAGGACAAGAACCATTCGGAACCGGAACCGGGGGAGCCGTCGGTTCTGCCGGCTATTTGCGCCGATGTCTGGCACTGTGTCAGCTGTTTAGGGAACCCACCCTGCACTCCGGGAACAGATTTCTGGACGGTCTGTCCCGCTTCTTCCACAGTAGGATGGAGACCAGGATGGACCGACTGCGTCACTCCAGCGACCGGATACGTCACGTGGGTGATCTCTTCCGGCTGGCGCCCTCTGGTGACCGCGTCACGCCGGTGGCAGGGAGAGGCTACTGGCTACCCAGACTGTTTCGAGTGCAGAAAAGGAAGCGTGAAAAATAGAAACGATAAAAACAACTCTCTCGCTCTCTCTGTCTTCCACTTCTCTCTTGCCCCTCGTTCTGGAATTTAGCTGGAATAAATTTCATTTCTGAAACTTTTTTTTTCCCCCATTAAGCATGGTTACATTACAATATCTGTACGCTTTTCTTTTTGTCTGCGAAGCGAGAGGGGAGGGTGGGTGTGATTATCTGAGGGGAGTGGAAGTCGGATGGATGGGCGGAAAGGGGAAGGGGAGGGAGGAAGCGCGCGTCTGTCTCTCTATGATATGGAAAGGGGAAAAAAAAAAAACTCTTAGACTTCTGCATCAGTGTATGTTGGCTTCTTCTCTGCTGCCGACGATCTCTTCGTCTCTTACACACCGCCATCTTTCCAGAAGCGGGGCTCCATTCAGAACTGGCCCTCCTCTCTCCAAGCCGTTGTCGTTTTGGCATCTCTGATGGCGATTTTTTTTTTTTTTTTATTATTATTAAAGTACATGGTTTTCTTTCCCTCGTTTTTGACATCATTGTCATCATTTCTTCAACGCCGGGGTTGTCGTTTAGTATTTCAGGGAATGCTCTTCATTTTTTTTTTGTGTGTGCTGAGGGGTGTAGTCTTTCTTTTGTCGCTGAAGGCTGCTATTGTTCCTGTGCTTGAAGGATGAAGGGGGCGGGGGGGGGGGGTGGGGGGTTCGTCTTCCTTTATTTTGGGTGTGGTCCTGTTTCCTTACGTTGAGCTTGACTCTCTTTAATATTTATTGCTGGGAATTGTCCTGTTACCTTTATCGCTAGGACTCTCTCCCAGCTTCGTCTTTACGTTTTCCTTCGAGTTGTCCTCTTTGTTTTAT
The DNA here is from genome assembly GCA_016801955.1 of Conus betulinus. Classification (NCBI taxonomy): domain Eukaryota; kingdom Metazoa; phylum Mollusca; class Gastropoda; order Neogastropoda; family Conidae; genus Conus; species Conus betulinus. The sequence goes on along the minus strand of JADBJO010000473.1, from coordinate 505,173 downwards.
TGCCGAGATATGTGCTCTTTCCTTTATCGCTGAGAATTGTCCTTTCTCTTATCATTTCTGGGAATTGTTCTATTTCCTTTACTGACAGGGACTGTCTCTTTTTTCCTTATTACCGGAAACTGTCTTCTTTTCCTTTATTGCCGGGAATTGTCTTTTTTCAGTTATTGTTGGAA
>JADBJO010000473.1:500000-502500 GCA_016801955.1 Conus betulinus | reverse complement strand
AAGTTAGAGCGTGTTAAAAACAAACATGTGATCCATAGAAGTAAACACATACTTAAAACAAGCAGTTGGTCCGTCAGAGGTAGACGGGATTAAAAAAGAAATTCAGTGGAACTCGAAGTGAGAACATATTTATAACAAACAGTTGATTCCTCGGAGTAGGGCGAATTTAATAATAAACACATGCTCCGTCGCAGCATGACGATATTCAAAACAAACACATGATCTCACGCAGTCAGGGGGATAATAACAGCAGAAATATGATTTCAGGAGCTAAGAGGATATCTAATACGTAAAGCGCATTCTGTCTGTCTGTCTGTCTGTCTGTCTGTCTGTGTCCTGTCTTTGTTATTCATGGTATAAATCCACAGTTTTCGTCTGATGTTCTCAAAGTTTAGCACGTTCAATAATTCGCCGTGCCAGATATAGAGAACATCATATTGTAAACAACCAGAGCACACAGTCCCCAACGGTCACATTTTTTTTCGTGCGAAAAGAATGTGAATGAACAGCAAAGCGATGTTGGGATTTGAAGCAAGTTTAACAGCCCCCCCCCCCCCCCCCCCCCTCCGCGCCCAACCTCCACCCCTCCCCCTCCACCCCCCAAAAAGAGGGGTATATAAAAGCAGTCAGGGATAGTAAAGGTGGGGGGGGGGGGGGGGGGTATAAGAGCGGTCAGGAGTAGTTAAAGGGGGGGGGGGGGAGGGGGGCTGAGTGGAGTGAGGAGACTAGAGGGAGGGGTGATGCTGGACACAGGCTGCGGAATAAGAGGGAGGTGGTGGAGGGGGGGGGGGGGGGGTGGGGAGGGGGGGAGAAGGAGAGGAAGACATGGCGGCGGTGGAAGGAAATGGGCCTGGGGGAAGTGGAGGGGGTCAGGGAAGAGGGGGGAGGGTGACGGGGCGGCTGGGGTGGGAGTGGTGGGAGAACGGAAGGGGCAGCTTGGAGAGGGGAGGGTGGAGGGAGGACAGAGAAGGGGAGGAGGAGGGTGAAGGTGGAAGGATGGTGTCTGGAAGGGGTGGAGATAGGGGAAGCAGAGGGAGGTAAGGGAGGACTTTGGGTGGAGATGGCTTATCAGAACATAAACACGTCATCTGTTCAAATAAAAGGATAGCGAAAAAAGTACGTAATGTCACCAAGTAAATAGACATTAAAAAACAAAAACATGACCTCACAAAGTCAGTCGGAGACATCAAAAACAAACATGTAATCTCTCAAAGTAAGAGGATATTCACAAATACAACAACAACAACGACAACTACAAGAACAACAACAAGAACAACAATATCAGCAGCAGCAGCAACAACAGCAGCAGCAGCAGCAACAACAACAAAAAACAACAGCAATAACAATATTAACAAACCAACCGCGATATGGTAAAGTGATAAGATCTATACAAAACAAACATGCTGAAAATAAGAGGGTATTAAAAAAAGACAGGCTGCCACATGTAGGAAGCTACAACAATCCCTTTACTGATCTTTCTTAAAAAAACCGTGTCAACAGCACTGTGCCTTTCAGGACTGTGGAAAGGGAAAAGATGTCCTGTCGTATACTAAGTGACAACAACAACAACAACAACACAACAACAATAAACAACTGTGTATACCTATATACAATAACACTCATTGCATTATACCTAATGTATTGGACCTATTTAAGTTTGATTGACCACGTTGTACTGAATACACCAGGCTTTCTTTTTAACACACATACACACACACACACACACACACACACACACACACACACACACACACACACACACACACACACACACACACACACACACACACACACACACACACACACACACACAGAGGCAAGGGCATTCGCTCTCTCTTTCTCTCTCTCTCTCTCTTTCTCTTTCACACACACACACACACACACACACACACACACACACACACACACACACACACACACACACACACACACATACACACATATACAGACACACACAACACACACATACACGCCCGCGCGCGTATGTATATATATTGTTGTTGTTGTTGTGCTCTCCTTTTTTCGCGATTGTATGGCATTTGAGGGGGCATGCATCAAAATTTTTTATTTCTGTTTATATTTTTGCATGTGGGTAGATGTCACTTCACGGGACGTTGGTGTGTGTGTGTGTGTGTGTGTGTGTGTGTGTGTGTGTGTGTGTGTGTGTGTGTGTGTGTGTGTGTGTTTGTTTACACTGTTTTACTTCATACAGATTGGTTTTACGTCCTCTTCTTCCCCTTTTGCCCCCCCCCCCCCCCCCCCCTTTTTCTTTTTTTCCGTCACTGTTTTGGCATGTTATCTCTAGGTACTTATAACTGTTTTACCCTGTATGAATTGGTTTTATGTCTTGTGTATCTTTTATTCCAGTCATCACAGGTTTTAACGTTATTCGTTGTTTGACGTGTGGGAGTTTGTGGCTGCGTGGGTGTATGCAACTTTGGTTGCGTTCTGGAGTTGATGTGTTGGACCACCTTCCTTCCCCCTTCCGCTGAACCCCCCC
>JADBJO010000473.1:492500-495000 GCA_016801955.1 Conus betulinus | reverse complement strand
ATATCTGCTTGATAAACATGGTATGCACAACACACACACACACACACACACACATACACACACACACATACACGCGCGCGCGCGCGCGCGCGCGTGTGCGCATACACATATGCACATACGTATGCATACGCCCACCCATAACCCCCCACCCTACAGACACAGACACACACCTATCTCTATCTAACTATCTATCCATCTCTCTATCTACCTATCTATCTACCTATCTATTTATCTATCTGTCGGTCTCTCATCATCATCAACATAATCATCATCATCATCGACATCATTATCATTATCATCATTGTCATCGTCATCATCATCATCATCATCATCATCATCATCATCATCATCATCATTGTCACCCTCCTCCTCCTCCTCCTCCTGCCCATGTGCCTACCTCTCTCAATGGCTTTGAACCTATCATCAGACCACCCAGCACAGACGGTGTAGCCGTCTCGATGAGCGCACTTTTTCCACAGTCCTCCCTTCACGTCGGTGTCGCCCTGGCTGAGGCTGACCCAGAAGTTGACGCCGAAGGACACCAGGAAGAAGACCACGCCCAGGACCAGGCAGGGCAGCGCCACCTTCAGGGGCAGGCTCAAGTTCCACCGACCCATGCTTCGATGTGAACTCCCTGGATCTGATCCACGGGGTACTCGGGATCTAAACCCCCCCGCGCGCCCGGGATCTGAATTTCGAGGTACCCTAAAGTCTGACCTGATTCTGAGGTTTCTCTCTCTCTCTCTCTCTCTCTCTCTCTCTCTCTCTCTCTCTCTCTCTCTCTCTCTCTCTCTCCCTAGAACCCTTTCTCTTGACCTCACAGCTTTTGACTCTGTTGAGTCTGACCTCTGTCTTCTCCGTTCGCTGATTTCAATGTCCGTGTGTTGTCGCTGCACTCAATTCTGTTTACTCAGGACCTTGAATATCTAGCTACTATACCGCGCAATTCTGCCGAGTTTTGACTTCTTCAGATCCCGATCTGCAGCCCTCTCAGCGTTTGGCCCAGTTGAATATCTGCAATCTTTTTTTCGTTGTTTGCTGATTTTAATGTCACCGGATTGTCGCTTCACTCAGTCTTAATCTCACCCATCTTCTGTTCCTGAACTTTGGCCTCCTAAGTACCTGACCTTTGTCTGCCTTCAGTGCCTTTAGCTTGACCTTTCTATGACGTACAAGGAACACAGTGTTTGGCTGTCGTGAGTGTTGATAGTGCGACTAATTTGTGCCTGTGCTAAACATGTAAAACTTTGACTAACAGCCTTCTAAGATTCTCACCAGCGGCCTTTCTGTTCGGGTGTCTCTGTATTGTGGCTCGTTGATTCACTGGATTTTTAGTTGCGTTCTCTGGTTTGATTTATGTGCTCCTCGGATTCTGCTGTGTATTTTTTTTTTATCTGACTGGGATTTTGTACACCGTTACGGAATCCAGGCTGATGCTCTGTCGGGTTTCTTTTTCCTGCTGTTATCTTAGAATTCTGGTGTGTGTTCCCAAATCAAATCTGACTCGTGGTTGCAATGGGTCACGACCGTCCCTTCTCTATAGTCTCTTGTGTATGCTTCTGTTTCGTATCTCCAGTGCTTTAGGTCTGTCCTCCCCGGGATCCGTCTTGCGATATACTGATTCTGGTCCGTCTTTGCCGTTGTGTCCTCTGCGTCTTGCGGTATACCGATTCTGGTCCGTCTTTGCCGTTGTGTCCTCTGCGTCTTGCGGTATACCGATTCTGGTCCGTCTTTGCCGTTGTGTCCTCTGCGTCTTGCGGTATACCGATTCTGGTCCGTCTTTGCCGTTGTGTCCTCTGCGTCTTGCGGTATACCGATTCTGGTCCGTCTTTGCCTTTGTGTCCTCTGCGTCTTGCGGTATACCGTTTCTAGTCCCTCTTTGCCGTTGTGTCCTCTGGGGAGGTTTTCAATGGTTTCTCTGAGCTCTATCGTGTGATCTCTGTGAAGTACAATCACGCACGTGTGTGACCTCTGTAGAACTTGACATGGGGCTCCGTTGGATGCAGCCTTAGGACTTTTTCAAATTGCGTTTTTGATGGATGCTCTTTCTAGATTCCAGCTTGACGATGCCTTTGCCTGATGATGGGTTTTCCAAGACCCGCCCGGCTATTGTCCTCAGTCCCTTTGATTCCTACGAGGATTATTTAAAGGGCCTAGAGCCTGGTTTCCAGCGAGGTCAGGTGCTACGTAAGTGCTCTGAATGAGGAGAGCAGTCTTTAGTCCGGACGTTTGACAGTTTGGTTCTGGAATCCTTCGTCTACTCTGGTGGATCTCAGCTATGGACTTCGTCCTTCACACGATGCCTGAGGTCTGTTGGCTGACCAAGTGTCATCTCAGGCAGCAGTCGTTCTTGCTAGGGACCACCGGGATGGGGAAGTCATCTGTAAAACGCACCAGTTTGTTATGTAGTACTTGTAGTCTTCGGCCCGTTTCCACACCCCCTCCCCCCATGCATACATACGACCCTTTTCTCTGTCTGTCTGTCTGTCTGTCTGTCTGT
>JADBJO010000473.1:480000-482500 GCA_016801955.1 Conus betulinus | reverse complement strand
CAATACGTATGCTCAGGTACACACACACACACACACACACACACACACACACACACACACACACACACACACACACACACACACACACACACACACACACACACACACGTATGCAGACACGTGGGCATGCAGAGACAGACACACAGAGAGAGAGTAGAGAGAGAGAGAGAGAGAGAGAGAGAGACAGACAGAGAGAGAGAGACAGAGAGACAGACAGACAGACACAGACAGACAGACAGACAGAGACAGAGATACAGAGTGCACGTGCAGACACTTACGATCGTTTCGGGCCGCCTGAGGTTTTTTAGCACCGCCTGAATTTGCAGGGGGTTTGGAAGAATCGACAGAGTTTGCAGGAGGATTTCCAGAATCGCCAGAGTTTTTGCAGGAGGATTTCCAGAATCGCCAGAGTTTGCAGGAGGATTTCCAGAATCGACAGAGTTTGCAGGAGGATTTCCAGAATCGCCAGAATCTGCAGGGGGGTTGGACGAATCCCCAGAATCTGCAGGGGGGTTGGACGAATCCCCAGAATCTGCAGGGGGGTTGGACGAATCTCCAGAATCTGCAGGGGGGTTCGATGAATCCCCAGAATCTGCAGGGGGGTTGGACGAATCTCCAGAATCTGCAGGGGGGTTGGACGAATCTCCAGAATCTGCAGGAGGGTTCGATGAATCCCCAGAATCTGCAGGAGGGTTGGAAGAATCCCCAGAATTTGCAGACGGGTTGGAAGAATCCCCAGAATTTGCAGGCGGGTTGGAAGAATCCCCAGAATTTGCAGGAGGATTTCCAGAATCACCAGAATTTGCAGGAGGGTTCGATGAATCCCCAGAATTTGCAGGCGGGTTAGAAGATTCCCCAGAATTTGCAGGCGGGTTGGAAGAATCCCCAGAATTTGCAGGAGGGTTCGATGAATCTCCAGAATTTGCAGGAGGGTTCGATGAATCTCCAGAATTTGCAGGAGGGTTCGATGAATCTCCAGAATTTGCAGGGGGATTGGATGACTCCCCAGAATTTGCAGGCGGGTTGGAAGAATCCCCAGAATTTGCAGGCGGGTTGGAAGAATCCCCAGAATTTGCAGGCGGGTTGGAAGAATCCCCAGAATTTGCAGGCGGGTTAGAAGAATCCCCAGAATTTGCAGGGGGATTGGATGACTCCCCAGAATTTGCAGGGGGGTTGGAAGAATCGCCTGAGTCTGTCGTGGAGGATGGGAGTCATTAGCTGAGTCTGGAGCATGGGGGACTGCAGCTGTCGTGGTTGCGGGTTTAGCCGTCGGTGGTGTTGTAAGGGGTGTACCTGTCGGGACAATCAAAGAGTTCGATTCAAATGTACATCCATGCCTTTCGACAAACACGTTTAAACATTTCCCAACATTCTGAAACTTAGCAGACAGACGATTCCAAGACAGAATGAAATGAAGACAGGAGAGGAAGAGGGAAACCAGGAGAACATTCACGCTGCTTGATTACTGTGAGAAGAGAACAACGAGGATAATTACAAAAACCCCGCCAGCTGCTTCAACAAGAAGATGGGCATCTCATTTACAGACCTGTGAAACCAGGGAAATCCAGAAATTGATTCTGAACCTTTTGGGCATAAGAGGGAGTGAAAGCGAAACTAACTGTGATCCTGTCTCTCACTGAAGTCACACACGCACGCTGGCGCGCGCACGCGCGCACACACACACACACACACACACACACACACACACACATACATACACACACGCACGCACGCACGCACGCACGCGCGCGCACGCACACACACACACACACACACACACATACCACACACACACGAACACGCACGTACGCATTCACGCACACACACATGTGCGCGCTCACACACACACACACACACACACACACACACACACACACACACAAGCAAGAGGCTATAATGGTAATCATCAATCATCACTATACACACATGGGTGTTTTTTGTTTGAAGAAAAGATTCGGTGAACTGGCTGCCACTGATGACATTGTTGGAGAACTAAAAAGATTTACAATTTAAATACAGCTTCAACATAGCAGCATGGCCCCCAGGTAAAGTAAGGTGATGTTGCTTATAGCCCAGCCGACCGCAAAGGGCCATGTCAGGGTTGTCACCGCGCCGGTCAACTCACAGTCATTCAAAAAAAAAAAAAAAAAAAAAAAAAAAAAAAACACTCATTCACACAACCCTTTTAAACCACACCTAAAAACATAACGGAAATTTTGTTAAAAAATCTTCCCTCCGCAAAATCTTAAATCAGACGGGGAAAAAATATTGATCTCTTTCAGAAACTCAAAGATCACACCAGGTGGGATACCTCTGAACAAGGTTTTCATGGAGTCTGCTGTAAAGTGTGGGTTTGCTGCACTCATATTTGTGAGCTTGCAGCTCTCGTATTTGTGGGCTTACTGCATTCGTAAGCCTATTAATATGTGGATTTGCTTTACTTGGATGTGTCGATTTGCTGCTTTTGTAGGCCTAATTATGGGGCTTTGTTATATTTGCA